>PVHP010014028.1:0-39882 GCA_004024765.1 Zapus hudsonius | reverse complement strand
TGGTGGAATTGAAGCATGCTTTACCCTCTGAGACTGTCTAACACTCATTTCAATTTGATGTCTCCACAAACGTGATTTTTTTAGTTTTAGTTTTTAATCTAAAGATGTTAGACAGATGCCAAGTGTGCATTTTCTCAACTGCTTCACCAATTTTTTAAAGCAATTTGTGCTTTGGTTGACAGGAAATTGCTTTCCCGAGTAGATCCCACTGCCGCTTCCTACTCACTCAGTCCTGGCTCTGCAGAATGGTGATGGATGTGGCAGCGGGTCATCTGCATAGGCCACCACCAGGGAGGGGAGCCACACATTCGGCTGGGCTGGACCCTCCAGTGGAGACAAAGGTGTTTCATAGGCCCAGGCACCAATGGGAATGGAACAAAGAGTTTCAGGGAAGCTCCAGTATATTCCAGAGTCAGACCTGAGCTCCAAGCATGCCTGAGGATGTAGTACTACTCTGACATCCCAAGTCTCTGTTCACACAGTGCATGCACGGTGCCCCACACATTGGATACTGTTACATACGATTCCTCCAGTTCCAAGAGCATTCAACGTAGTGTGAATGCATAAGATTTTTAGTAACAAACATTTGAGCATTGTATTTCTCGCATCCCTCCTTGTGAGCGCTAGACATTTTTCTTAGTTGGATTTTGTTGTGGAACTTTGCTTTCATATGGACACTCAGCAGAAAAGTACTTCTGGCTAGTTATCTATTAACAAAAACTCTTTAATTTGTAGTTTTAAAGATTAACCCTCCAAGTTCTCCGCATTACTGCCTTGACATTTAGGGTTGTTCTGTTCTGTTAATTTTCTTTTGATTTTTTTTTTTGTGTTTTTTGTTTGTTTTTACTTCTGCATTTAAGACCATTAAATTTGATTTTGTTTTGCTCAAAAAAAAAAAAAAGACAAAAAGAAATGTCTGGCACTCAATTACTTTCCCCCAAACCACCTGAAAACTTGTTCAGGTCTCTTGTTTTGAAACTCTACCAAGTGCCATACCCTGAAAAGCAGCCTCAAAAAACAGCAGTTAAGAAGGAAGGGAGCTGGACGTGGTGGCACACGCCTTTAATCCCAGCACTCAGGAGGATCTAAGCCATGAGTTCAAGGCCACCCTGAGAATACATTGTGAATTCAAGGTCAGCCTGGGCTAGAGCGAGACCCTACCTCGAAAAACAAAACAAAACAAAAAAAAGAAGGGTACTCTTACCAGACACCCTCCCTAGAGCAGGTTCTCACCCTCAACACTGTTGACAATTCCAACCTAACAACTCTCTGCAGTGGGGGATGTTTAGCAGCATCCTTAAATTTTACTTATTCCCTGCCCCCCCCCCAAAAAAAAAAGACTTGAGACACTGTCAAATGTTTCTTCTGGAACAAGAATTTTCCCTAGTTAAGGAAAACTTCCCTAGCGCTAACTCAAATTCTCACAATCCCTAAATGCTTTCCCTGACATGGACAAATATCTCATTAATTTAGTTGTTCCCCACTGACTAATTCCACACATTAAATTATGCTTAGAATTTGTAATCCATTTTCCTTAACAGTTAAACAACACCGGTGGCTATTCCTAAACTGCCATGACAGTCGTCATAGAGTAATTCAGTGTAAATAAATACATTATCATACTGTAATCCTGAAAGTCAAAGTACAATAAAAGTAGGAATACACTGTTCCAAAGGTCTCTGCATGAAATTAAAGAGATGTGGACCAGTATTCAAAACATCTAATCTTATTTATTTATTTATTTATTTATTTATTGGTTTTTCGAGGTAGGGTCTCACTCTAGCCCAGGCTGACCTGGAATTCACTATGTAGTCTCAGGGTGGCCATGAACTCATGGTGATCCTCCTACCTCTGCCTCTTGAGTGCTGGAATTAAAGGCATGCGCCACCACACCCGGCCATCTAATCTTTTAACTGCATGTCTGCAGATGGCACTGGTTGATATGTATAAAGTGAATTTTAGTTGCCTAAATTATTTTACAAGTTTTGAATAGACACTAATTACAGCTGTGTAACTGTTTCCTTATTGGTAAAATAGAGATAATTATAGTAAATATAGTAATGGCCTTATATGGTTTTTATGAATAGAGTTAGAATGTGGGCCAGTCATGGTGAGAGGTAGGAGAATCTTTTTGAGTTCAAGACCAGCCTGAGACTACATAGTGAATTCCAGGTCAGCCTGGGCTAGAGCGAGACCCTACCTCAAAAAAAAATTTTTTTAAATAGTTAGAATGTTGAAAATGCCTGGCTCATGCATAAATATTTACATTACTGTTTATCGTTTTTTATTCTTCTTTAATTCATTTTTTTTCTATTTCTTTTCTTTTTTAATTTTTTTGAGGCAAGGTCTCACTCTAGCCCAGGCTGACCTGGAATTAATTCACTTTGTAGCTCATGCTGGCCTCAAACTTATGGTGATCCTCCTATATCTACCTCCAGAGTGCTGGGATTAAAGGTATGTTTCACCTTTAATACATAAGCAAACAGAAGCATGTCCTGGGTAGCTGCAGAGGCACAGTAGATTCAAATAAACTTTCACCCAAATGCCCTATTCCTTAAATGTTTGATTTGGGCTTCAATATACTTATCAATAAAATATAAGCAATTCTTGCCTTCTTTATAAATCATAGTGCAATCAAGATGGGAAGAAAGTAAGTAGCACTGTGAAAACAGTTCAGCATTATATATGTCATTTTCACTAAAAGAAAACCCCAGGACTGTATTTTAGTAGGCTAAGGGGGAAGGCTGCATCTTTCAATTTGGTGGAAGCTTCTTGAAGGAGGTACTTTTTAAGAAAGCATTCCTAATAAAGAGTCAAAAGAGGGGCTGGAGAGATTTCTCAGTGGGTAAGGCACTTGCCTCCAGTGCCTAAGGCCCCGCCCGGTTCAATTCCCCAGTACCCACAAGGTATGCGCTCTCTCTCCCCCCCCCCACTGTCTCTGTATCTCTGCTTGAAAGTGAATAAATAAAATATTTTTTAAAAAAAAAAAGAGTCAGCAGGCTTGAACTAAAGCCCTTACTTGCTGGATGTGATGACAGCACATGCCTATGCCCCATCATTTGGGAGGATTCCAAACCTGAAGAACAGCCTGGGCTACAAAACAAAACCCTGTCTCCAAAACAAATCAAACAAAAACAAACCTTTAAACATTCTTCCTTTATTTTACATATAAAGTTTTAGTTTTTTTTAAGGATTTTTAAATTTTTTCTTTATTAAGGAGAGAGAGAGAGCACACCAGGACCACCACCTTGTGGGTCTGGCTTATGTGGGTACTGGAGAATTAATGCCTTAGGCATTGGAAGCAAGTGCCTTAACCACTATGCCATCTCTTCAGCCCAAAGTTTTAGTTTTTTAAATGCTTTATTTTTTTTTTAAAGTTTCATGTTCTTGTTATGGGGCTGTGTGTGGCACTCTGCTTACACTGAACACACTGGAAGGGATTTAGTCGTCCATCATTCAAAGCAGCAAGAACAAACCACTAGGTCCCTTAGTAATCTTTCCTCTTTAAAAAAAAAATACTTTATTTATTTATTTTGTGAGAGAGTGAGAAAGAGGCAGGGGAGAGAGAGAGAGAGAGAGAGAGAGAGAGAGAGAGAGAGAGAGAGAGAGAGAGAGAGAGAGAGAGAATGGGTGTGCTGGGGCCCCCAGGCACTGCAAAGTCCAGACACCTTCACCACCTTATGCATCTGGCGTTATGTAGGTACTGGGGAATCGAACTCAGATCCTTCTGCCTTTTAGGCAAGGGCTTTTAACCGCTCAGCCATCTCTCCAGCCCTTAGTAACCTTTTTTTCAATTGTGAATAAATCCTTATTTTGTAGGCAGAATGTTGGGGGGGAAATGGGTGTTGTATAATCAGTATTCTCATAGTTTTAAATCACATTGATGTGTCTATTTTTAGATAGGAAAAAATCACTGCCTTGCAAAGAACATTTCAAAGTCATCAAAGACTGTGCGCACGCACGCACTTTATACTGATTAGAAAGAGCTGCTTTGAACAAGCGACTTTCTGTAAGTAAAAGTTGCTCCATCAATTACGCGCGAGGCAGGTGTTAGAAGCAGTATGATCTCTGCTGCGGCCAAGTATGCAAAGAAAGAATGAAAACTTTCCTATCCATTCAGCCAAGCCCCAGAGCGGGGCCTGGTCCAGGCGGAGGGTTTCCAAAGGTGACAAAAACCAAGGCGCCCTTCCTTCCACAACCCCTTCTGAAAACCCCCAGGAACCTTCACTGCGCAGGGTCCCCGGCCTCAGTACCCGGGAAACAGAAGGCAACGTGCAGCGCACGCCGGGCGGCTCGGGACCCGGTCGCACGTGGCGCCCAGGAGCCCGGCTCGGCCCCCCGATCGGCTGCTCTGATTGGTGCGCGGCTCCGCCCGAAGCCCACGCCGCACCTGAGCACAGCCGGACGGGGAGCCCGCCGCGGGAGGCACCCACACACCCACCGCCCCGGCTCGCGCAGCCCCACGTGGGTCCTGGTTCGCTGAGAGCGTCCCCGGGCCCCGCCGCGCTCACCTCAGCGGGGGTGGCACCTCCACCTTCAGCTTCTTGGGCTTGGGCTCCCCCTCGGCGGCTGCCATCTTCCCGCTCGCACCTTTGGCTCTGAGCGCGCGCCCCGCCCCTGAGCTCGGAGCCCCGCCCTTGGGCTCGGAGGCCCCGCCTCCCATTCCGTGTCACCGCCTTCTTTTCTTAAGCCCCGCCCCCTTGAGCTCCGCCCATTAGGTGACCCTAGCCCATAACCATTGGCTCTACCCTGAGGGCTTCCAGCAGAAGCCCCGCCCCTCCGTGACCTCGTTTCACCCTCCAGGAAGGGACCACAGACGGAGTTAGGCGGCGGGTAGAATGCCTGCCCTCAGGTAATGCAAAGCACCCTGTTTTTCCAGATCCCGAGTGATGCAGAAAACGGAGCTCTCCAACCTCAAAAGACAGCTTTCTTCTTCTTGAACGTCTTTCCGCTTCCTTAATCTTTCTCACGCTGCGTACCTAGTCGGAGACTGGAAGCTTCGAGTCAGGCAATCTCCTTGGGCACTCCAAAGTGCGGGGTCCTCGCTCGCGGCTCCTCTGCGCTCCGTCAGCTCGGGTCTGGAGAGGACCCGGCGCCCGCCCGCCTGTCCGCCGCGTCTTTGACTGGCCCAGGGGTCGGGGTGAGTGTGAGGGGCGGGCAGTCTGCGGACTGGGGGCGTCAGTAAGAAGCTGGGGAGTCCCTGCTTGCTGCCCCGGGGAGCGGCGCCCCTCCCTCTCCCGGGCCTTCCGGGCTTTCTGGCTCAGCTGGGCCGGAAGGAGCAGGTGCACCTGCTGCTCGGGGTTCCCGAACCCTGCGACCCCGGATGGACCCGAGGGAATGTCGGGAGGGCAGCGTCTGAATGAAGGGCCCAGGGGTGGGGAAACGGGAGCAAGTGGCCGGAGGGTTGGCAAAGTGGTGGGTGACGATGATGGGCTCTTAGAAGTAGGGATAGATTTTTGTGGTCGCACGGGTGAGAATCTGAGGTTAGGATAAAATTCGGAAGCTCTCGCAGAAAGGAGAAAGAATGTGTGTGAGAGAGAGAGGGAGAGACTGTACAGATTTGAACAGTGGTTTAGGTGGAAATAGGGAGAAAGGTTTTGTGTGGGTTTTTTTTTTAAATAAACCAGGAAAAAAAAAACTTTTGAAAGGTGAGAACTGGAGCAGGGAAATGTAGCGTTAATAGGACCCGAAGCATTTGTTGGGGCTGAGGAGGTGGTTCTGCGGTTCAAGTCCCCAAAACCTACCTAAATGCCCAATGTAGTGGTCTTGTGCCTGTAACCCCAGCCCTGGGGAGCTGGATTCTGTGACATACTGTTTCAGCAACTAAATAAGGTCGAGAGCAACAGGACACACACTTACATACACTACACACACCAAAATAAAGAAACTTGTTAGGAGGAAAGTGCTACTGGAATCCAAGGAGGAAGTTGAAATCTGAGTTGATTGAGTCCCTGACTGCAGGTGTAGACCAGTCCTTCCTTTGAGGCCTGAAGCAGTATTTACTGAAGTGGGAGGCATTTTACCTGGGTGTTGGAGATCTGAACTCGGGTCTTCAAGAGTGTGCAGCATGCGCTTTAACCCCTGAACCACCTCTGCCCCACTTTTTTTTCTTATGTTTCATTGGCCACATCTTAAAAGTTTTTTTAGGCTCACTTCCTTGTTTAGTGAAGTATGGACGTTCCTTTCATAGGATATTATTTATGTACATTTTATTTGGTTATAATTCTCTATAGTTTTAATTCCCCTTAATAACATATCTGTCTCTTTGAAGCACCAGACCTGTGAAATATATTTGAGTGAGATGTATCTGGAATTGAGTCATTATGTAGGGCTCAAATGTCTCATCTTCCATCTCTTCTCTTCTCTTCTCTTCTCTTCTCTTCTCTTCTCTCTCTCTCTCTCTTTCTCTTTCTCTTATATATATCAAGGCTTAAACACATTTTTGCTCAAATCCTGTCCAAATATTTCTCTTATCTTTTCATTTTTCTGTCCCACCTTCTAGTCCAGCCACTACTCATCTCTTAATTAGCATCATAGAATTCAGTGCCTTGTTACTAAGTTTCCACAGTGTAATCTTTCTAAAAAGGTAAGTCAAATTGCATGACTCCCCTTAAAAAATAAATGAGCCAGGGTTGAAGAGATGGCACAGTGGTTAAGGCACTTGCCTGCAAAGCCTAAAGACCTGGGTTCAAGTCCCCAGTACCCAGGTAAAGCCAGATGCACAGGATGGTGCATGCATCTGGAGTTTGTTTGCAGAGACTGGAGGCCCTGGAGCACCCATTCTCTTTCTCTCCACCCCATCTCTCTCTCCCCCTCTCCCTCTCTCCCCCCCTCTGTTTGCAAACAAATAAAAATTTAAAATAAATAAGCCAGATGGGCATAGTGGCACATGCCTTTAATCCCAGCACTCAGGAGTCAGAGACAGGAGGATGGCCATGAGTTAGAGGACACCCTGAGGCCACTGCATAGTGAATTCTAGGTCATCCTGGGCTAGAGCAAGACCCTACTTCAAAAAAAACAAATAAATAGAACATACAAAATGATTTTACGTTGCACTGAGAATAATGTCAAAACTCTTTAACAAAACTCTTTAAACTCTTGCCCATACCTGTCCTTCACCCTCATCTGAACAGTGCTACTTTGAAAGTTGCTAAATTTATATTGGATTTCTGTCTTGGGTCCACTTTTTTTTTTTTTTTTTTTTTGGTTTTTCGAGGTAGGGTCTCACTCTAGTCCAGGCTGACCTGGAATTCACTATGTTGTCTCAGGGTGACCTTGAACTCAAGGCAATCCTCCTACCTCTGCCTCCCTAGTGCTGGGTTTAAAGGCGTGCACCACCACGCCCGGCTTTTGTGTCCACTCTTAACTCCAAGCCCTATAGATTCCTATAACTCATCTGTTGCGGTCAGCTTTCTAGTTGCTACGTAGAAAGAACCCAAACAAAGCAGCTTGTGGAGGAATGGGTTTATTTGGCTTACGGACTCGAGGGGAGACTCCATCCTGGCAGGGAAAACGATGGCATGAGCAGAGGGCTGGACATCACCTCTGCCACAGCACTGCAAACAGCGGCAGGAAGGTGTGCCAAACACTGGCAAGGGGAAGCTGGCTCATAACCCCCATAAGCCTGCCCCCAACAACACAGCTTCATCGAGGTTGTAAAACCCAAACTGCCATCAGCTGAGGATCGATCTATCAGAACACATTCAATTGTTTGTGGGGGACACCTGTATCAAACCATGACACCATCATAGGAATTACTGTGTTTATATTTATGTTTATATTTGCAACATAACTCTAAATGCTGTGAGTTTAGAAATTTTGTTTTGTTTGATGCCTTATCCCCAAGTACTTAGTATAGAAAACATGAATGAAAAAAGGTCAGGTGCTAGCTTCAGCAGTACATGTACTAAAATTGGAACCATGCAGAGATTAGTATGGCCCTACTAAAGGATGACACACAGATTCATGAAGCATTCCTTATTTTTAAATCAGTGTTTCTTGTAAGACTGTATCTTCTTTAAAAATACAAGTAAAATACTTTTTAAATGTTTTTTAAAATGATCAGGATTCTAGCTGATGATCAGAAGCCCTAGATTATTTTGGGGTGTCATTCTCTCAATTAAGAGATAGGCTCTTCTGTGCTTCCATTCCCCTTTATACAGGACACTTTTAAGGAGGTGAGGTAGTGTAGAGCTGTAGTCCCAGTTGCTTGGGGGCTAAGGCAAGTGGATTAATTACTTGAGCCCAGAAGGTTAAGACCACCTGGAGCAACAAAACAAGATCCTATCTCAAAAAAGGAAAAAAACATGCATTGTTTTAGACACTTAGCATCCATCAGACAATTATAGCAATGCTGTGATTGTATTGTTTTTATGACATCAGGATGAGTGAACATTTAATAAGGAGGATTTGTGAGGCATTTAAGCTGAAGCCAAAGCTCTCATAGGGCTGCCTCTGAACCCCATTCTGTTTTGTGACTCGAAAGTTATTAGAACAAGAAGATAATGGTGATAGTGGTAAGTGTATAGTTTTGCCAGAAAATTTGTTAGAATAATAAAAAAGTAACTCCAGATACTAAAAGCATAAGTAGTTAAAGAAACAGGCTAAGCCTGGTGCTTTAATTCCAGCACTTGGGAGGCAGAGGTAAGAGAATCACTATGAGTTCTAGGCCATCCTGGGACCACAGAGTTCCAGTTCAACCTGAGCTAGAACGAGACCCTACCTTGAGAAAACAAACGAAAACAGACTAATTTCTACTGTTCCAGGTGGTGTTGCTTAATTGTTATATCCTCTAGGCAGTTGGTCATAATATGGATGGAAAAAATCAGGTCTCCTTTCCTATTATAGAAGATTAAGCTTGGTTTCAAAGCTAAGCGCCGTTGAGCACTCTCAGCACAAGGATAGAGAGTAAATCCATTGCCTGGTTTAATTTACTGTATTCTGAAACCTGAACTGCTGCCAATACAAACAACTTTGGTGGAAACTTTCCTGGAAAGAATTTTTCACCAGCTTAAGAGGATGCATAGAAATCTGGCTCTAAAATAAAGTAACCACGGTCTCTTGCATTGAGAATAAGCCCCTCTTCTTGGGTGCATTGTGGTATTGGAGCTCCATAGCTTCATATGAACTGTACTTGCCAGGGGGAGAATGGTTTGAAATAACCTACGTCACCTCTTAAATATACTTTATTCTTTCTCAGCATAAAAACTAGAATATGTTTTGGCTTCTACAGGGAGAATATCCTTCAACTCTTAAATCATAAATCAAAACATCATATTCACTACAATGTCTGTGGTACTACACACATGTGAATATTTAAATTGTTTTAAAGTTTGGAGGCCTTTTATTTCATTTTATTGTTTAATTACCCTGCATAAACTTTTCCATACTGGGCAGGAGAGATGGCTCATTGGTTAAAGGCACTTTCTTACAAAGCCTAAGGACCTGGGTTCAGTCCCCCAGTACCTACATAAAGCCAGATGCACAAAGTGGCTCATGCCTCTGGAGTTCATTGCAGCAACAGGGGGCCCTGATATGCCCATTCTCATTCTCTCTCTCTCTCTCTCTCTCTCTCTCTCTCTCTCTCTCTCTCTCTCTCTCTCTCTCTCTCTCTCTCCCCCTCTCCCCTCTCAAATAAATGAATAATTTTTGTTTTGTTTTTCGAGGTAGGGTCTCACTCTAGCCCAGGCTGACCTGGAAGTCACTCTGTAGTCTCAGGCTGGCCTCAAACTCACGGCGATCCTCCTACCTCTGTCACCCAAGTGCTGGGATTAAAGGTGTGTGCCACCATGTCCAGCATGAATAAATATTTTTTAAAAGTTTTTCCCAGGCTGGAGAAATGGCTCAGCAGTTAAGGTACTTGTCGGCAAAGCCTACGGACCCAGGTTTGATTCCCCAGTACCAACGTAAATCAAGGTGTCACATGAGTCTGGAGTTTGATTGGAGTGATTCAAGGCCCTGGTGTGTCCACTCTTTCTCTATCTGCCTCTTTCTTTCTCTCTCAAATAATTAATCACAATAAAATCTTTTTTTCAAACAATAAAAAATTTTCCCATACTTTGTTGAATAAAAATAATAAAATGGGGGCTGGAGAGATGGCTCAGTGGTTAAGGCACTTGCCTCCAGTGCCTAAGGCCCCAGGTTCAATTCCCCAGTACCCACATATGCCAGATTCACAAGGTGGTGGCCTGGTGTTCTCTCCTTCCCCCCTCCCCTATGTATTTCTCTGCTTGAAAAATAAATAAAATATTTTTAAAAGGTGTGGACCATCACGCCTAGCTAAAAAAATAATAATAAAATGGATATCTTTGTTCTTATTTTTAAGAGGAAGCTTCTGATCTTTCACCATTAAATGTGACCTTAACTGATGCTTTGGTTTGGTTTTTTGGCAGTTTTCTTGTGGTTTTAAGACAAAAGTCTCCTGTAGCTTTGGTTGACCTCTAATTATGTGGTCAAGGATAACCTTGACCTTCTTATCCTCCTATGTACTGCTAGGATTACACAGACATATATGTGTTAAACCAAACTTTGGAGTAAAACCGTTTTTAAATTTTGTTGCTAGATTCAACTTGAGGATTTTTGAATCTTTGTTCCTTTTTTAGTTTTAAATATTTTATTTATTTGAGAGAGAGAGACAGAGGCAGACACAGATAGAGAATGGGCACACCAGGGCCTCCAGCCACTGCAAATGAACTCCAGACACATGTGCCCTCTTGTGCATCTGGCTTTATATGAGCACTGGGGAATTGAACTCTGGTCCTTCTGCATTGCAGGCAAACGCCTTAACCACTAAGCCATCTCTTTAGCCCTTCTTTTTCTTTTAATTAATTTTCAAGCAGAGAAAGAAGAGAAACAGAAAATGGGTGTGCCATTTGTTCCTTTTTTTAAATTTTTTTTTTAACTTAAAAGCAGAAAGAGAAGCCGGGCGTGGTGGCGCACACCTTCAATCCCAGCACTCGCCTATAATCCCAGCACTCGGGAGGCAGAAGTAGGAGGATCACCGTAAGTTCAAGGCTACCCTGAGACTGCATAGTGAATTCCAGGTCAGCCTGGGCTAGAGTGAGACCCTACCTCGAAAAACCAAAAAAAAAAAAAGCAGAAAGAGAGAGAATGGAGGAAGGAGGGAATAGACATGCCAGGGCCTCTTGCCACTAAACTCTACACATGTGCCAATTTGTGCATTTTCGTTTACATGGGTACTGACAAATCAAGCCTGGACAGTCAGGCTTTGCAAGCAAGCATCTAACCACTTGGGGATCTCTCCAGTCTCTGAATCTGTGTTCTTGCGTGGGAACTGGTCTGCAGTTATTTGTATTACTCCTTTTCTGGTTTTCAACACATGCTTTTTTAAATGTTTTATTTATAAGCAGAGAGATACAGAGAGAGTGAGAGAATGGGTGCACCAGGTTAGAACTCTAGATATGTGCACCATTGTGCATCTGGCTTATGTGGGTACTGGGGAATTGATCCTGGGTCCTTAGGCTTAACCTCTGAGCCATCTCTTCAGTCCCCCTTTTCTGATTTTCATCTCATGATAATACAAGATTTTTTTTTAATGTACGAACTTTTTTTTCTCCACAGAAAATGATCCACAGTCTATTTCTCATCAACTGTTCCGGTGACATATTTCTAGAGAAACACTGGAAAAGTGTTGTGAGCCAGTCTGTCTGTGATTACTTCTTTGAAGCTCAGGAGAAAGCTGCTGATGTTGAAAATGTGCCGCCAGTCATTTCAACGCCTCACCACTACCTCATCAGTATCTACCGGGATAAACTCTTCTTTGTGTCTGTCATACAGACTGAAGTGCCCCCTCTCTTTGTCATTGAGTTCCTACATCGAGTTGCTGACACTTTTCAGGTTGGTTATCCGTCAAGCCATTCTAACTTAAATTACCCACATTAGTTGAAGGAGGGACACATGATCATGTTTGTTAGTTACTCAGATTTTGATGTGTACTGTCTCTTTCTAAACATACTCATTCTGTTCATTTGTATATGTATTGCAAATTATATTACCAGGAAATAGTACTGTCCACCACCTAGAATTCTCTAGATCATCCCCAAATTTTTTTGGTTAGGAACTCTTCTATATTTATATATTTATTATCTCTTTCTTGATGAATACATGAAACAGTTTATAACTTTGTGTTTAGAGATGGGATAATCAGGTTTAATGAAGTTTATAGCTCATATTTCAGTTTAACATTTTAGTATTTTCTGGCAAATATGTAATAGGAATTCAGTCTAAAAGTATTAAGAAAATATTGAAGAATAATATTTTAAGACTTTAAAGTATTTTTCCTGTCTGTTACATATTTATAGCATCTTAAACAGTGTGCTACTATATGTTTATTCTTCAAAACAAAAGGTATTTCTATTTCGATAGCATTTCTCCATGCCTTCTGTTGTTCAATGTTATGAATGTTTTGTTAGGACTACTTTGGTGAGTGTTCAGAGGCTGCCATTAAGGATAATGTGGTTATAGTTTATGAGCTCTTGGAAGAGATGTTAGACAATGGATTTCCACTGGCTACTGAGTCTAACATTTTGAAAGAACTGATTAAACCACCAACAATTCTACGTTCTGTCGTCAATTCCATTACAGGTATGAAAGATGAAACTACACTCTGCTAGGAACTGAACTATAAGGCTTTATGAACATTTCATTTTTTTCTTATGATCTGACAGGTTACTAAGGTAGCTGATTTGGCTAAAATTAAATTTACCAATAACATTAATAACTTTTTTTTTCTGGTTTTCTGAGGTAGTGTCTCACTGTATCTAGCCCAGGCTGACCTGGAATTCACTATGTAGTCTCAGGCTGGCCTCAAACTCTCAGCAATCCTCCTACCTCTGCCTCCGGAGTGCTGGGATTAAAGGCGTGCACCACCACACCCGGCTCCCTTAATAACATTTTTGAAAGGAATTCATACTTAGTAGAAAATGTAGTAATAGTCAAAAAAGTTACAAATATATAATGTAAAAATAAATATAGTATAGGTTCATAAGGCAGTATATTACAAAGTATGAGAATGGTCGGGCCAGCCATGGTGGTACATACCTGAAATCCCAGCTGCCAGGAAAGCTAAAGCGGGAGAATCACAAGTTTAAGGCCAGTATGGGCTACAGAGTGAGGCCCTGGATTAAAAAGTCAAATAAATAAACATAGGTGCTGATGTAGCTCAGTGGTGTAGTGCTTGACCATCATACTAAGGCCCTAGGTTTGTTCCCCTGTACCATACAAACACAAAAGAATGGTTTAGTTGACAAAAGTAACCCTTCCTGACCTCTACTAGGTGACCTAACACAGGGACAGGGAATCAGTACTAGAATAAGACCATTCCTCAGAGCTACATGTGGTGGTGTACATCTGTGCGGGTAGGAAAATCAGGAGCACAAGGGCATCCTCAGCTACATAGTCTGATGAAGAAAACAGCCAGGGCCATCTCAAACCTGCCAAAAAGAGAGCTAGAGAGTTGGCTCAGTCCGTAAGAGCAAGAGCGCTTGCTGCACAAGACCTGCCTTGCATGCTATGCTGTAGCCCCAGAATCATCGGGGCTCACTGGTCAGCCAGTGTGACTGAAAACATGGCAGTTCCAGGTTCATTAAGAGACTTCCCAAGAATACAGCAGAAGAGAAAAGAGGAAGGACAGCTCCACACCCACACACAGGGTGCGCATGTACACATATACACAAAGCATCCTCGGAGCTGGAACCTGATGAGAAGAATACACCTGAAGTGAAAGACTGAGCTGTGTTACTCCCTATAGTAACCTCAGAGCTGGTTTGTTTTGTTTTGTTTTTTAATTTTAAAATATTTTATTTATTCATTTTCAAGCAGAGAGAGAGAGAGAGAGAGCACGAGAGCACCAGGGCCACCACCTTGTGGGTCTGGCTTATGTGGGTCCTGGGGAATTGAACCCAAGGCCTTAGGCCTTGGAGGCAAGTGCCTTCACCGCTGAGCCATCTCTCCAGCCCTTGTTTTTTAATTTTAAATTGAACAGTAAGAGGTACACCCTTTAATCCCAGCACTCAGGAGTCAGAGGTAGGAGGATTCCCCCCACCCCTGTCAGTTCAAGGTCAGCTACATAGTGAATTCTAGATCAGCCTGAGCTACAGCAAGAGCCTACCTTGAAAAAAAAAAAAAAGAAGAAGAAGAAGAAGAAGTAGGACTGAGCATGATGGCATATGCCTAAAGTCCCAGTCACGTGAGAGGGCTGCTTGGGTCCAGGAGCTCAAGACCAGTATAGGCAACATAGCAGGACTGCCATCTCAAAAAAACAAATAATGACAAACTGAAAACTTAACATAGGCTTGAATACTAGGCTAAATATTTAGCTTTTTAAAATTGCTATTGTTCAATATGACTTTTTTTATATTTTATTTATTCATTTTCAAGCAGAGAGAGAGAGAGAAAGAGAGAAAGAGAGAAAGAGAGAGAGAGAGAACACACCAGGGCCACCACCTTGTGGGTCTGGCTTATATGGGACCTGGGGAATTGAACCCGGGGCCTTAGGCACTGGAGGCAAGTGCCTTAACCGCTGAGCCATCTCTCCAGCCCTCAATATGACTCTTTGTTCCTATTTAGTTTTTATCATAAAGCAAGTGGGAAAACACTGAAAGGTATTTTTTTTCCATCATAGAATTAAAGTTTTTAATTTTCATCAAGTTTTTGAATAGGGAGAAGACATGCTTTTCAAATTTTCAAATAGTCTTTATAACAGGTTAGAGGCAGGAACAGAGACAGTAAAAAGACTAAAAAGTTAGCTTTCTTAGTCAGACATGATGACACATGCCTATAATCCCAATATTTGGGAGTCTGAGGTAGGAGTGTCTCAAGTTCTAAGCCAGCCTGGGCTGCCTACATACTAAGACATGTCTTTAATTAATTAAAGTCTCGTGTGTCCCAGGCTGACCTCTAGCTTATTTAGCCAAGGATGACTTCAGAACTTCTCTTCCTGCCTTTACCTACCCAGTACTGGGATTACAGGTGTGCATGGATGACCTCATCTAATTTTATGTGGATTAAACCCAGGGCTTCATACATGCTAGGTAAGCAGTGTACCAGCTAAGCTACATCCTGAGCCCTGCAACTATATGGATGGTTTGGGTTGGGTTGGGTTTTTTTTTTTTTTTTTTAGTTTGGGGAACAAGGCCCCATTGTATGTCTTAGGCTGGCATCAAATTGGCAATTCTCCTGCCTTGGCCTCCTGAGTGCTGGGATTATAGGCATGTGCCATCTTTCTTGCAACTATATTTTTTGTTTGGCTGTTTGAAACAAAATTCTTGCTGTCTAGTCCTACCTGGCCTGGAACTTGCTTTGTAGAACTCCTACTCCTACCTCTGCCTCCCAACTAGATTTTTTTTTTAAATATTTTATTTATTTATTTTCAAGCAGAGAAATACAGAGAGAGAGAGAGAGAGAGAGAGAGAGAGAGAGAGAGAGAGAGAGAGAGAGAGAGAGCGCACACCAGCACCACCACCTTGTGGGTCTGGCTTATGTGGGTCCTGGGGAATTGAACCTGGGGCCTTAGGCACTGGAGGCAAGTGCCTTAACCTCTGGGCCATCTCTCCAGCCCTAGATTTTTTTTTTTAATTGCTAAGTTTTATAAAATTTTTTTTGCCTACCCAAATTGGAAATGTAAATTAACCAAAATATTAAGTCACAATTCAAGGATTTCTGTTTGCCAGGAAATTAGCCAGATATTGAATGTTGGTCATATTTTTGCCAAAAGGGTATGTTGACCTTAAGAAACTGGTTTTTCTTTTTGTTGTGTAGAGGATCTAACCCAGGTCCTTGCATGCCAGCATCAAAACAGGAATGAGCTAAGTGTGTGCTTCATCTGTTTACTCCACTGAGGCCAGCCTGGCAGTATATTCTGTAGAATTTGGTATTCTCAGAATACCAAAATAGCCAAGTTCTCACTGTGTATCCTCACTGGTGACATTTTTTGGCAGAAGGTTTTGAGACAGACAGCCTCCTTTTTCATTAGTGGTTGCAAGATGAGATTCCCTTGTTAAGCTGATAGAGTTGGCTTAGGCTACTGCTAACATACAGGAAGTAAAAGTTAAGCAAATGCATTTATCTTGGTTTGGCAGGTAGACAGAGAAGCTCATAACCTATTTCTGTCCTCTAGAAATTTGATCATGTTGGTATGGAATTATGTTCCAATAATTCTAGAAGCCATCCACAAGCTCAGTGAAGAAAAGTCCAAACACTGAAGCAGCAGCTAAAGCGTTCTTTTCTTTTCTGATGATAGCGCTTCTGGTGACTGGTTTACACATCAGCCTTGCTTTCTGTCTTCCAATTTCTAGGCAGTAGTAATGTTGGGGATACACTCCCCACTGGGCAGCTGTCCAACATCCCATGGCGCCGAGCAGGAGTAAAGTACACAAACAATGAAGCCTATTTTGATGTGGTTGAAGAAATCGATGCAATTATCGATAAATCAGGTAATGTGTACATATGGTCTGATGGGGAAAACAATTCAGCTGATTTAAGTTGAACAGAAAATTGAAATCCCAGGGCTGGAGAGATGGCTCAGCAGTTAAGGCACTTACCTCCAGTGCCTAAGGCCCTGGGTTCAATTCCCCAGGACCAACATATGCCAGACCCACAAGGTGGAGGCCCTGGTGTTCCCTCCCTCCCTCCCTCCCTCTCTCTCTCTCTCCCTCCCTCCCTCCATGTGTCTCTCTCTCTCTCTCTCTCTCTCTCTCTCTCTCTCTCTCTCTCTCTCTCTCTCTGCTTGAAAAATAAATAAATAAAATATTTTTTTAAAAAAAAGAAAACTGAAATCCCTTAGCAGTGTGGTTTCAGCAGAAAAACATTCATTGTTCTATTGATTTATAAATCTGTTTATTTTGCTCAGAGGTTATATATAATTATCATAGCCACTGGCTGAGATATACCAAACATTTGCAGATTAGAACTTGAGATGTCTGTCTTTAGTCCAGTTATTAACACCTCTCCCTTTTACAGTTCATTCTATTACTATATAACTGCCATATACCCACTTTTACTACTATTTTATGTGCGTGGCTTAAAGTTTTGGTTATATTTTAGCCAAAGAAAACAATGGTATTTGATATTAGAAGAGTAAATTTTTATTTTAAAAAATTCCTCTCACATTTTACACATAAAGAAACTGAGACAAGGATGAAGTAACCTGCTCAACATCACACAGCTAGTTGACATGTGGAGAGGGCATTACTGTCAATTACAGCCATCGTTTCATCTTCAGTGAGGGCTCTTTCCATTGTAATAGTCTTACAGAATAATAGATAGGGCTTTTGTTTCATAAGAAAAAACTCAGTAGCTGAGTCCATTTTCTAAGAAACCTGTCTCGTTTTAAAATTCTATTAAAAAGATTTTATCAGCCAGACGTGGTGGCGCACGCCTTTAATCCCAGCACTCGGGAGGCAGAGGTAGGAGAATTGCCGTGAGTTCAAAGCCACCCTGAGACTACATAGTGAATTCCAGGTCAGCCTGGACTAGAGCGAGACCCTAACTCAAAAAACAAAAAAAAAAAAAAAAAAAAAAAATTTATCTCCTACTTAAGTAGTCATACAAAATTGACTCTACAAAGAAAACAGGCTTGATTTTCCTTAGAATTATATTCTAGGCCACTTAGGTGCAGGCCTACCACTCTGTGAACAAGCTGTCCACTGGTGTAATGGATCCTCTCTGTCCACCAACCTGTTAAGCACAAAGCTTCCATAAGTCTTAACACCCAAGGAGTGTCTTGGTTACTCCAGATACAGTGACAGCTCTAGTGAAGGCCAAGATTCCATGGATGTTATCACCCTTTTTCTTTCTTTAGGATCCACAGTCTTTGCAGAAATTCAGGGGGTCATTGATGCTTGCATTAAGCTATCTGGAATGCCTGATCTCTCTCTCTCTTTCATGGTAAGATTTGTTCTGATCTGTAGTCCATTGCATGCCTAATACATTGGAAGTACTAAATGAAATAACTACTAAAATGTATCTAAATTACAAGATTATTACAGAAATATTCCTAGCACAACTTCCCAAGATAGTAGCTTACACGTAGAGCATGGACTATATGGCAAGGCTGAATGGAGGTCTTCGTTGGAGTGGCTTAAAATTGGCTGGCTGGTTTAAAAAATCTCCAGTGCTACTTTTACTGAATATTTGCTTTGCTTACATAAAAGGGAATTAGTATTTTGTATTATCTTAAACTCAGTAAAACCTTAGAGGGGTCTAGGGAGATGGCTCAGCAGTTAAAGGCACTTGCTTGCAAAGCCTGAGGGCCCATGTGTGATTCCCCAGTACCCACATAAAGCCAGATTCACAAAGCGGCACATGCATCTAGAGTTTGTTTGCAGTTTCAGGAGGCCCTGGCATACCCAAACTCACTCTCTGTCTCTTTCTCAGTCCCCTCCTATCAAATAACTCACTCAGGAGGCAGAAATAGGAGTATCCATGTGAGTTCAAGGCCAGCCTGAGACTAAAGTGAGTTTCCAGGTCAGCCTGAACTGGAACAAGACCCTACCAAGAGAGAGAGAGAGAAAAAGAGAGAGAGAAAGAGATGAGTTCTGTCATCAATTTCTCTTGAACTTAAGTTTTTTGAACCTTAGCTTTTTCACCTATGGAATGGAAATAATGCTTTTTCTCCCCAGTATTAACTAAATTTCAAATAAAATACTATGTAAAATAGTTGCATGCTTTAATGTTTGTGAAACTATAAGATTATGCTGATGCAGTCATAATAAATTCATACTCTTTACAGTGACTTTTTGAGGAACCATCGATTTCTCATAATATATGAGTATTGCAGTCATGCTCATACTGTATGAATTCAGCTTTCTGTTTTCCTGACAGAACCCAAGGCTTCTAGATGACGTCAGTTTCCACCCCTGCATCCGGTTCAAGCGTTGGGAATCTGAAAGGGTTTTGTCCTTTATTCCACCAGATGGAAATTTCCGACTCATATCATACCGTGTCAGCTCACAGAAGTACGTTGACGCATCAGCTAGAATCTGTCTTCACATATTAATGTGATGAATGGAATTTATCTTTCTCTGCTTTACTCTGATACTTGGTACTTTAACTTGGTACTGCTTACTTTAACTATGGCTCACCAGGAAACCTAGTGACACTTGCTGATACATGCTTCAGAAACACTAGTGGCACTTGAATCTACAAGTGTAGAGAACAAGAGGAGAGTGAAATCTGTAACTTAGACACCCTTAAATTGTTTCAAGTTACCATTCTCTGCATTGAATTTTGTTTGTTTGTTTTGGGTTTTCAAGGGTCTCGCACTAGCCTAGGCTGACCTGGAATTTACCTCTGCCTCCCAAGTGCTAGGATTAAAGGTGTGTGCCACCACACCCAGTTCTCCAGATTTTGTTTTTGGTGAGAATAGCCTTTTTTATTTTTTTTTAATGTTTATTTCTTTGAAAACAGAGATAGGGTGAAGAGAGACAGAGAGAAAGAGTGCACCAAGGCCTCTAACCATTGCAAAGAGATTCCAGATGCATGCACTTTTTGCATCTGGCTCTATGTGAGAACTGGGGGATTGAACCTGGGTCGTGATGGTTTGAAGGCAAGCGTCTTAACCACTGAGCCACCTCTCCAGCCCGAGTTTTGTTTTATAAAACAGGATCTCACTTTGTAGCCCAGACTGGCCTCAAATGTCCGATTTTCCTAACTCAGCCTATTTGCTGGGATTATACGCAAACAGTACCACACAGACCTTGCATTAAATGTTAAGTAGCATTATAGCTTTATGTAGATAAAGACTGGAAAACAGGAATTATTTCTTAGCATTTGTCATGCAGACCCTATTTTATTATATGTAAAACTTTGTACATCGGTGGTGATGGTGGTGTGTATGTGTTGTGTGATCTGTGCATGTGTATGTGCTGATGCAGCACCCCCCTCAAAGCCTGTGGAGACCAGAGAACATTGGGTGTCCCCATCCATTGCTCTACCTCTTCTCCCTTGAAATGGAGTCTTTCACTTTTTTTTTTTTTTTTTTTTTTTTTTTTTTTTTTTTTTTTTTTTTTTTTTTTTTTTTTTTTTTTTTTTTTTTTTTTTTTTTTTTTTTTTTTTTTTTTTTTTTTTTTTGAGCTTGATGTTTTTCACCAGCCCCAGCACTTCTCTGGTCTCTACTCCCTTCAGGACTGACGGTACTAATGTGTGTTGCCACACCCAGCTGCTAACATGGGTGCTGGAAATCAGTCTACATCTTCAGGCCTTCCTTCATACTTACATGGGAAGTGTTCTTAACCAGTGAGCCATCTTTCCAGGCCTTTAAATTATTTCTAGTGGTTCTTATTTTTTATTTGTTTTTGTTTTGAGGTAGTGTCTTGCTGTAGCCCAGAATGACCTAGAATTCACTATGTAGTCTCAGGGTGGCCTCGAACTCATGGCCATCCTCCTACCTCTGTCTCCCCAGTGCTGGAACTAAAAACATGCACCACCATGCCCGGCTTTTTTTTTTTTTAAACTAAGGTAGTTTATATTATAATTAAACCAGATTTATCTTGATTTGTATATATGTTGCCAAGAACTCATACAGTTCCTAGCACAGTTTTATTAGAGCACTGTACCATATACACCTCCCCTGTATGGGCACTGAATCTGTAGTTCTAGGGGCTACAGCCCTGTGCTGGAGTTGGGGGCAGGGTAGAACATGGACTCTAGAATTGGCTGATACCTTTAATTGTATGTGTGTATATGTGCGTTTGTATCTTTTAGTCTAGTGGCAATTCCAGTGTATGTGAAGCATAGCATCAGCTTTAAGGAGAACAGTTCTTGTGGCAGATTTGATGTAACAATTGGACCAAAGCAGAACATGGGGAAAACCATTGAAGGAATTACAGTGACCGTTCACATGCCAAAAGTGGTGCTGAATATGAACCTGACACCAACACAAGGCAGCTATACATTTGACCCAGTCACTAAGGTACAGCCACTTCACGTCAAGAGTGAACGAGTATTTCTGCATTCTGGTTTGTGGTTGGGGGTCAAGGAGGGTTTAGTGTGTTGCTTAAAGTTCTATAAAACATGTAGGGTGTGGTAGTGCATGCCTTTAATCCTAGCACTTGGGAGGCAGAGGTAGGAGGATCACTATGAGTTTGAGGCCAGCCTGAGACTACATAGTGAATTCCAGGTCAATCTGGCCGAGAGAGAGACCCTACCTTGAAAAACAAACAAACAAACAAACAAACAAAAGTTCCTATTAAGCCCAGGGAGCTATCTCTCTGGGTTTTTTTTGTTACTGTTGTTTTTTTGGTTTTTTGAGTTAGGGTCTCGCTCTAGTCCAGGCTGACCTGGAATTCACGATGTAGTCTCAGGGTGGCCTTGAACTCACGGCGATCCTACCGCTGCCTCCCGAGTGCTGGGATTAAAGGCATGTGCCACCATGCCCGGCTTTCTCTCTGGGTTTAATAGGAACTTTTGTGTGTGTGATATGTTTGCTTCTGGCTGTAGAATGAATCCTACATTTGCTACTGAATAGATGAGGAGGGGAAATTCATTTGGATAAAAGATGATGTTATGGTCATTTTGAGCTGTTTCTTCTTCTTCTTCTTCTTCTTCTTCTTCTTCTTCTTCTTCTTCTTCTTCTTCTTCTTCTTCTTTTTGATGGGGAGAGTGGGGCTTGGGTAGGCTCTCACTCTACTTTACCCCAGGCCACCTGGAATTTACTGTGTAGTCTCAAGGTGGTCAGAAATTCATGATGGTCCTCCTACTTCTGCCTTCAGAGTGGTGGGACCATGCCCAGTCGTTTCTTCATTTTTAACTTAAGCACATTACTTCATACTCATCTATAGGGGATACTGGGGAAGTCTGCTTCCTCACTCTTATACATGCTGATAGCTGAGGGTTTTCAAAAAAAAAAAAAAAGATTCCCTCTCAGCTTCCTGTTTTCTTGGGTAGAATTATTTTTTCAATCTCAGAATCATTGAGCACGTGATAAATGAAATGGCATACTTTTGAATAAAACCATAGAGTGTTAATTAACCCAGTCCCTAAGGAGTCCAAAAACCTTCACAGAAATTACATAAATATGGGAAGGTGAATTCCAGATCCTTGGTCCTCTGCCCTACCTAGCTTTATCCATAGCAGCCTCACTATCTCATCTGTTACTGAGCTTCCACATAGACAGTTTCCTTAAACAAGGATTCCACAGCTAAAAGTCTAAAGACACCAGCATAATCATCTTATTTTACAGAAAAATAAATAGGCACAGAGAGAAGATGACATAATAGAAAGATTATTTGAAATTAGATAGCCTCCATTTCAAATTCTAAACTTGCCATAATTAGCTCAGTGACCTTGACTAAGTTATATGCTCTTTTGAGCCTTAGTTTCCTAATGTATAAATAGATGCACTTCACAGAGAACAGAAGTACTGCTAAGCACAGTGCCATGTCCAAAAGTAAATGTTCAAATGTTGATTCTCTACCCTCACTCCCCATTTAGAATCATAGAGCTAGTTGATGCTCAGTATCATGGGTATCATCAGGTCTATTTCTAAGACACTGCTTCCTTTTATAGAGAAGTCTATGATGGTTTTTCACCTTGTGTTTGTCTTTAACAAATGGTTCAGATTACTTCTGATTTACATCTCTTTAAGGTACTGACATGGGATGTGGGAAAAATTGCCCCACAGAAGCTCCCAAGCCTTAAAGGACTGGTAAATTTACAGTCAGGAGCACCCAAGCCAGAAGAGAATCCAAGCCTCAACATACAGTTCAAGATTCAGCAACTTGCTATTTCAGGTAAAGATAAGTTTCATGTATGTTTAAGGGTAATTGGGGCTAGGAGTTTAGAAAAGTTATACACATTTCCACTCTAGCAAGAGCAGTAGCTCCTTTGCCTTTTAGATGATGCTGGCCTCTCAGGCATCTGGATTTGGGAGAGTGCCTTCCCACACATATACACACATCTCCTTCATTCTTAAGCAACAAAGAGGCAAACATTCATGTTCACAGAAAGTAGAATTAGCCTTTATGAACAGTCTCTAGCCATAGAGACACTAAAGCCATATCCTCCAGAGTCTGAATGATCAAAGCAGGGTTTCCAGGTGACGCATGGGATAATTGGTGCCAGATTTACTAATGGTGCCCATTGCTAAACAAATAATTGTGAGCCGGGCGTGGTGGCGCACGCCTTTAATCCCCGCACTCTGGAGGCAGAGGTAGGAGGATTTAGTTCAAGGCCACCCTGAGACTAAAAAGTGAATTCCAGGTCAGCCTGGACTAGAGCGAAACCCTACCTCGAAAAACCAAAAAAAAAAAAAAAATAATAATAATAATTGTATAGTCACTGGGATTATAATGATTTGTTTCCTTCTTTTTGACACAGGCTTAAAAGTAAACCGCTTGGACATGTATGGGGAGAAATATAAGCCATTTAAAGGAGTCAAATATGTCACAAAAGCTGGAAAGTTCCAAGTGAGGACATGAGAAGCCAAAATTCCTCAAGATCAGTTTGTTTTCCAAGTGTCATGACGGTTTATTACTATTAGGTACCAAGTAGGTGGGAATACATGCTCTAGTTCAAGCGTTTGTGTCGAGCTACACTACTAACCAAGTTGCTAGTGATGCTGTAGGGGTTCTTAAGGAGCTTAAGCTAAGGAGACTTTTCTAAAGACTTAGCTTATTTTGTATCTTTTCACTTCAGAAGATTTTGGAGGGGGTTTCTTCCTAAGGGGGCTGCTAGCTGAACGCTGCACACTATAACAATAAAGGCAGAAGACTACAGTGAAACCCCTCCTAAAATAAGCGAGCTGGTCTCATCGGGCAGCAAGAATAATCACATTAATATGTACTGTATCAGGTGCAGCCAAATGTCACATCTTCTGATCTTAACCATCTTAAATCCATGTCTGTCCTAACCAAGGAAATCCCCACCCACCCCAAGAAGTTTACAGAAAAACTGCCTCTTCAAGTGTTTGCCTTACTCAGCTTTCCCCTTGTGCCATTAAGCAAGCACTGTAGCAAAAGCCACTTCCACACGGCCCTGACAGGGAGCACTGCTACTCCACGCTCTGTTCTCACTGGACTTGGTACGATAGTTTTATAAATGAGATTTTATGTAAAGCTCAGATTTTGATTTACAAGGACCTTGCAGTAAATATATAATCTCTGTTCTTTGTCATCATTCAGCTGTTAGGTAGCACAATCAAAATCATTTGCATCAAAGGGGCAAATCCTTTAATAAAGGGACTGCTAACTTCTGCTTTTAGGAAACACAAGTGTATGTGCTTTTAAGCAAATGACAGTAAGACAAGAGAAACATGAGTGAAACCTTTGCCATCTGTTTTATAAAGCTTTATCCAATGCTACCTAAACCTAGTTAACTTGAAGGCTTATGTCTGTGTTCAGGAAGAAGAGGAAAATGTATGCTTCACTATTGTCTTTTCTCTTTTAAACTTTTGTTCTTAAATGGTTGAATCTGCCTGTATCCCTTGATTTTAGGAAGAGGTCCTTTTTTAATTATATGCACCCCAAGGCTATCATGAGGCTCCTTACTGAAAGTACTGTCAAATCGTCACTGGCACACTCTACTGTCCAATGTACATGGAAGAACATTATATTGAGGCAAAAATAAAATCCTCAGTAATAATTTATGATACCATATTGATCTTGCTTGGAAAGTCATTCTATGGAGATGCTTAACTTCACTCAACTTCATTGGCTTGGAAGTCTTGCACAGTTATTCTCCTGATTAATTAAAGCAATGTTAGAAAGCTGAACATTAAGACCTAAGTGCTTGTTCTTCCTATTTCCTTCTTATTTCTTATGCTACTGATTGTATTCTCCTTGTAGCTCCATTATTTTCCTCAACATAACTTCCTTATGCTGAGGACACTTCTTTTAGAGTAGTCTCATTTATATTCAAGTGATAATGGTTGGTGTAGCCAATAAGTAGTAACATTCTTACCTTTGCTTGCTGCCTTGGGCATCCATCCCGTCTTTTCTGTAATAAGAAAGGCCAGTTTTTGCAACTTCTAATAGAAACTCCTTGAGTAACCAATCTCAGGTTACAGCCAAAGTCAAAATGCAAAATGTTGCCAAACATGTATTCCCTTTGCCCAAGATTGGTTATCCCGTTCATTTGCTTTTCCTGTTTTTAATCTCCCACTTGTTAGAGGTCTTACAGTTCTTTCTGCACTATCCCGAATCACGGCTATCTATACTTAGACTGTCTTAACTTTCCTCCTGTACTATCCTCTCTCATATCCAAGCAGAATGTATGCCAAGAGTCCCTTGCCTTTAGTAATTTCTACACATTCCCTTTACAACTAAGTTACCATATTTATTTATGGTAGAATCTAGTAAGTCCTTTCTAGCTCTGACTATACTTGTCAATAAAAAGGTGAAAGCAACAAATGGATATATTTTTAGCTTGATTGTTGATCAAATCTTCTCAGAGTAAGGCTTTGTGTTAAGGCAGGCTAAATTCTTACCAGATTTTCTCCTGCATCTTTATAAGGTATACAAGTTACCTGAAGCACTTTCCAGTGGTCCTTCCCTAAATTTAGCTAGTGCACAGCTATTCATATTTTTCTGGCCGTATACCAGGTGAAGATACCAAGGTTACCCTTTTTACCACTACCACCTACTAGTAGTGACCCAGTGTTGCACAGAATTTTAATCCCAGAATATTCCCTTTTTCAAAGTTCTTAAGGAATCATAACCTAAGAGCAAATGCACAGGTGCTTATTTTCTGCATGAAAGAGTTACCACTTTTTTAAGGGAATTCAAGCTGTGGGCTCATTGCTTACATGGTGCTAAAGAACAACCCTTGGAACATGTCCTTAGTTCTTCTAACTAACTACAGTACAGCAGGAAAGCAGCATCAGTGAACACAGGTTGAAGAGCAAACGAGGCTGGGTTAGAGATGGCTGTGCAAATTCCACAGCCTTGAACACGGGCTGGAATCTGCCTTTGTGGGTGGAAACTTTCTAAGTCAGAGCAATGATAAATACAGGTGGCAACACTAAATATCACCTTTAATATTATCTATTGTCACTTTTTTTTTTAGCCCTAGAAAATTAGGCAAGAGCAGGTCTCTCTTTTAATTTAGTCAGTGTTTCCTCAAGCGAGAAGGCTACACCCCAGAAGCTAGTTCTGCCTTAAAACCCCAGTGGATTCCTGACTGTACTGGACTTTGACATAGAAGTGGTCCTGTGATAGTCCTGCACATTTCATAACTTCAGCTTTTTAAGGGACAGCAATGGTCTTCAAGAATAGTTAAGAGTGTTCTAAGGTGAAAGTCTACTTCAACCTAGAATGATCCAAAGCATCTGGTGGCTTTCTGCCCACTGCTAACTTTTGTCACCTCCATTCCTAATGTATACTCCCCAAAGCTGTCCTTTATCACAGCTCATTGTTAAATAAATATGCTACTGATTTCTACTCTTCCGTTGGATGAAATAAAGTTCTTTAGTTTCCAGATCTTGAGGCTTAGTTGTATTGGCTGTTCTTCAAGAAACAAGAAATCCTGGTGAATCGTTAGTAAAATAACATACCCATCATTTAGATAATTATTTATATAAATGTATTTTATTTTTAAACAGAAAAGAGGCAGAAAATATTTGTATATAACAAATCCTAGCTTATAAATGAAGTTTTTTAGTGGTGGCATCTCTTAAATCATCAGGGACTCTCTTTATTTTATTCTTTATTTTTTGCCTCACTGTAAGCACTGACATTAAAGAAAAGCACATCTGGCATAAGTGTAAACCAGTATCTCAAAACACTGGAAGAACTTGGAGAGCAAACATGATTTTTCTTATTTCCTCTAAGTAATCTTTAGTAAAACAAAAGGTGATCTTTGGCATAGATTCATACTTTAAAGGCATTAATATTGCATTTATATCAGGTAAGCAACTATACAAATATGCTGAGGGCCTTAAAAATAATCTTATCAGTTAAAAGGAAACAGAAAGCCTGAGAGTACAGGACCAGCTTAGGATTGACAGATTCAGTATTGGGATGGAACTCTGGAAAAGATGTCCAGGCTCCTAGCATCTGGTTCTGGATTTGGAAAGAAGTGTGGTGTTAGGAGCTAGGGAATACTTCTTAGACAGCAGGAATAAATGGGGAAAAAAGGAAAACATTGACTTCTCTCTGACTTTCTCTACTAGGAAACATGTTATTGTGCTAATTAATTTTTTTGCTCATGACTACTGAACAATCATACAGGGCTTGGTTGTAGCTGGTCAAAGGGAGTCAGGAATCACAAGAACAGTTCCCAGTGATCATCCCAGTAGCACCAGGGTTTTAGTCTCAAGTTCCATCTCCCTCAGATAGGAAGTGTCCTTCAGACAGGACTACCTTTCCATCAACCCTCTTAAAGGGCAAGCACTCATTCTTAGGACTGAATTTCAAAAGTCAAAAAGATCTTTCAGAAATACAAACAAAGCCAGATGACAAGAGCCTACTATAGTCCCAATTATTTGGGAGGCTCATACAGGTGGATCACTTGAACCCAGGGATTAAAGACCAACCTGGACAATAACCCTGTCTCAAAGGAAAAGAGAAAATGATGGATAAGACATACCTACTCATTTTAAGTCTTGATTAGGAAGGTGATAGAGGAAAACTACACAAGTCCAGGACAGCAGACACAATTTGGTTAAAAATTGAAAGCTAAGAATGAGTGATAAGGCCTCAGCACAGGCCTCTGCAGGCAGTGAGGAAGCATGGAAAGCCTGGGAGTGGCTCACCTGAAGACAGGTACAGCCATACCCTGGCTACTCTGCCTTTCCAGGGGCAGAGAGCACCAGGACACAGTGTTTGTAGAAGTTACCTTGGCAGCCAAGCGAGGCAGGATATGGGACAGGAAGTTTCTCTAGCATAGATACTGCTCAAGGGCATGGTAAAGACAGAATGATGTGATTCATTTCCTCCTGACAGTGAGATTTGCTTTCATACTGTGACAAATTAGAAGAGTTAAATGGGGGAAGAGAAGGAAATGAATCCAGGCCACACATGCTGGGCCCCCAGAGGGCACCTTTCCCTGCAACAATGGAGGTCACCTCTGAAAAGGACCCAGGTAGCACAGTACAGGAAAGGCAGACAGGTCAGCACAGCATGGAAAGCTCTAGAGAATTCTTGGGAGGCACAGTTACTTCTTGACTCACTTGCCTCTGCCTTGGGTTTCAGAAGCCAAAAAAGAGAAAAATGGAGGTTCTAGCAAGGGAAATAGTAAAGAAAATGTCCCCTAGAGATCAGAAGCAAAGCAAGGTATCTGGCTAGTGTTCACTCTGGTATTTGAGCTTATGTGAAATCCATCTATTGGGAGAAAGTGTGCACAAAAATAACTGAGATTACAGGGTTTTATAGGGAGACGCATTTCAAAGTATCCAAGACAAAAGAATATAAATGCTTTCTGTATGAAGAGGCTCCCATTCCTTCCTGATGTGTCAGGCTGGGATGTGGCTTTCCCCCAGCAACTCTGGGTGGCTCCTGAAACTGAGACCATCCCCTTCTCTTTTGTAGAGGTTCCTGTACCATCCATGTTCAGCTAAGTGCCTACTGGTACCAGGGAGTCTTTCTAACCCAGCGCAGGGTAAATCCAGCGTCTGTTCGAATTTTGATGGAAGCAGCTTCTGCTTCCCGCACAGTCTCCTTCACAGACTGCATGAGGTTCTGGGCGTTGTGAACCAGCATCTCCGTGGCCTGCAATGAAAGACGAGCTGTTACTTCAGTTCCTTCACTTCTACACTGCTCAGATCATTGCTCGACTGGCACTGCAGAGAAGAAGCCTTCCCTCTTCCACAAAACCCATCATCACTAGTTGATGTGCTGTACAGTTACCTAGATGATCTGAGGGGTTTGTCGGGGAGCACTGTGTATCTGTTCATCTGTCTCTAGACTTTTTAAGTCCACATGGCAGAGATTTAATTTTGCTCACTGATGCTCCACTCTGCTTAGGTCAGTAGCTGGCCCATAGATGACATTGATACATATTTACTTAAGAAAATAAATACACAAACCAAACAACCAACTACCTTTCAAATCCATGTAAATCTAAGTAAGTTTTAATTTTCCAAACACAAGCTTACAGGGCTATAGTCTTCATGGATCTGACTCAGAAAGTCAGACAACTTAATTTTTTTTGGGGGGGGGGGTTATGGAATTTTATATTTATTTATTTGAGAGAGAGTGAAAAAAAGATACAGATAGAAAATGGGTACACCAGAGCGACTAGCCACTGCAAACAATCTCCAGATATGTGCTATCTTGTAGGCATTTGGCTTTATGTGGATACTGGGAAATTGAACCTGGGTCCTTCTGCTTTGCAGGCAAATGCTTTAACCGCTAAGCTATCTCTCCAGCCAGAGCTTGGTTTGTTTGTTTGCTTGTTTGTTTTTGTATTTTGACACAAGGTCTCCCAGCCCAGGCTGGTCTTGAATTCACTATGTAGCCAAGGATGACCTTGATCCTCCCGTCTCCACCTCCTAAATGCTGGGTTTACAGATGTGTACCACCACACAGTGGATTTGTTTTTGTTTTTGTTTTTTCCGGTTTTTCGAGGTGGGTCTCGCTCTAGTCCAGGCTGACCTGGAATTCATTCTGTAGTCTCAGGGTGGCCTTGAACTCACGGCAATCCTCCTACCTCTGCCTCCTGAGTGCTGGGATTAAAGGCGTGTGCCACCAAGCCCTGCTGGATTTGTTTGTTGTTTTTTGTGTTTTTCGAGGTAGGGTCTCACTCTAGCCCAGGCTGACCTGAAAGTCATCTGGCCTCAAACTCCTACCTCTATGCCTCCAGAGTGATGGGATTAAAAGCGTGTGCCACCATGCCTGACTTCACACAGTGGATTTTCAATTGTCCTTGATATTAATAATGAGGGCCAATGTCATACAAGTGCAGGCTTTGAGCGTCTTCTGGGTCCTTGGGTGATTTGGAGAGAGGACTTATGGTCTAGATGAGAACGAGTTTAGTCCTTCCTTGCACCTACCGCAACAGCATCTTAAAGCCTTGGGCCAAAACAGGGGTTGATTTGTCAGGGTTATCGCCCTTTATAGGGCCTGGACGCTAACTTTTGTCCCTGTGGAACTCTCAAAGGTGCCAAGATTGCATCTGAGCTTCCCAAGGGCATCTTCTGAGTCAGCGGGAAGCCTCGGACAAAGACAGCATGAGCTCCAGGCTCATCCCTTCCATTCCTCCACCTGCGGCTCCTGATTCCTGGGTCTTGTTAGCGAGAAGAGGCCCTCAGAGCTGTCTCGTTTGGAAGAGCCCATCCAGCTTGCTGACCATTATCCACAGCGAAAGTCCATTCCCACGCTTCAGTACTGCCTTCCGCTCCTTCTCTCCTCAGGGGCTCTAGCTCCGCCGACCCAGGGAAACCGGAATGCAGGGACCCCACAAGATGGAGGCGCAGAGGGACTACTTGACGTGTCCGTGCGCCTGGTGTTGCGGCCCACAGGGCCTTAATTATTTTTTTTAAAAGAAAATATTTTTATTTATTTGCAAGCATAGAGAAAGGGGAAGAGATGGACACACCAGGGCATAACCACTTTGTACACCAGGCTTTATGTGGGTGCTGGGGATTCAATCCCGGTCAGCAGACTTTGCAATCAAGAGCCTTTAACTCCTGAGCCATCTCTCCAGCTCCAACTTAATGATTCTTTAGGCAATAGTTCATTCGTATGTCATAGACCTTTTGAGGATTTAATGAAGGTTATTGGAGTTTCTCCCCAGAAAAATGTTCACATGCATAAAACTTGTACATTAAATCACAGTGTTTATAGGCTCTAGGACAAAGAACTGTGGCTAGAATTCCTGACTGGGCCCAGGGAGGTTTGGAGCCTTCCAGCAAGACTATAATAGACTCGGATGAGATAAGACTTGTCACTTAGTGTCCTGTGGTTGTTTCTGTTCTACTACACTGTCAGTTTCTACTTTTTTAAAAAAACTAGAATATTTAACAAGGTTTTTCCCAACACCTTTTTCCAAATGACTGACTGTATGATTAAGCCTAAATCACAGTCTTATCCTCCCTTCCCCATTTTCCCGCACTTTTAGGCAGAATATGTGACACAAAGAAAAACAGCCTGGCGCCCAAACCCTGCTTACAATGAATGGAAGTTAGGGATAAAGTTTAGAAGAGAGGGTCAGGGAGCTGCTGGATTGAAACAATGGTGGTGGAATCAGCAATGTTGTTGGCACCAAGGGGAGAGCAGGCCTGTGGCCCTATAGTGACCTAGATTGTTAGCAATCAGAAACAGTTGATACCCCAAGTTATTTGAGTTTCCCAAGTACAGGGGTAGTCTCTCTTATTTCTTCACTTTTATAACACCTATGAGCTCTCTGTGGGCAATGTAACTAAGTTGTGCTCCCTGCCATAAGAAACTAGAAAGATGGCCCAGATGGGAGACAGGAAAAACGGGTATTCATCGGGGTATTCTGAGTGATCTAGGATGGAGAAAGAAGACCAACTGAGAAGTGGTTGCTAAATAACACAGAAGAAGCACTGCTTAAGATAATCCTCCCCGGCAGGGCATGGTGGCGCATGCCTTTGATCCCAGCACTCGGGAGGCAGAGGTAAGAGGATCACCATGAGACTACATAGTGAATTCCAGGTCAGCCTGGGATACAGAGAGACCCTACCTAGGGGCAGAGAAAAGATGATCCTCTCCTACCATCCTTGTTTGTGTCTGCCACAGAAACTTAAAGGCACAAAGGATGGGAAGATCGCAAGAGACCAACCTATTCTAGGAGGAAAAAGACTTTAGTAGATTCCTAACTGCAGCTGGTTTACAGTGTTACTTCAGATACTTAACCTCACTCTGCCTTGGTTTCCATCTGTAAAACATTAAAAGTTGCATAAAAGCTCCACTTCCAATCCCAAATTTGTGACACATCACTCCAACAGTCCCATTTTGAGTGAGTCTTAAGACACTATCCCATATACGTAATCTGTAATCCAGAGGTAAAGTCTCCCCACAGCCAAAATTAAACATCTAAGAAGCAGCAAGCACATACCTGTTCTGACTCCTCGTCGCTGATATTAGTCCGGCCCAGCATGGTGGCCTTCACTGTGGACAGGATTTTGAGCTGGGTACTTATAGTTGGAATTCGCTCACATACCTAAAGAGAAAGGTTAATTTGGTGTGTGTCTGTTGGTTGTCTTGCCCACAAGCTCCTTGAAGGTAAGACATCCCCTCTGTTCCCGATGTCTGGCATGCAGCAGCCAATCACTTCATGAGCAGCACAAGCACTGATTTTTATCCCTAGATTCAGTCCTGTCCTTTGGTTCATAAGGGGAAGCATTCATACTTTTCACTGGACTGTGTGTGTGTGTGTGTGTGTGTGTGTGTGTGTGTGTGTGTGTGTGTGTGTGTGTGTGTGTGTGTTAGAGTAAATACAGTGTGGTGAACGGTATGTAGAGTGTATGCACACGTGTTCCCATGCATGTGTGTGTGTACATACATACATAAGCCAGAGGAGAAGGTTGGATGTCCTTTTCACTCATCCACCTGTTTCCTTCAGGCAGTCCTCACTCATCCACGAGCTGCTGCCATTTTCTTGGTTGGCAAGCCCCAACAACCCTCCAGTCACCACCCCCAGAGGATGAAAGTGACATGTGTGTGCCATACCTTGAGTGCTAGGGAATTGAACCTGGGCCATCTGAGGCCCTCATGCTTGACTAGCAAGCACTCTTTTTTTTAAAAAATGTTTTTATATATTTGCAAACAGAGAGAAAGAGAGAGAGAGAGAAAGTAAGTATGGGTGAGGCAGGGCCTCCAACCAATGCAAACCAACTCCAGATGCATTTGCCACTTGGTGCATCTGGCTTATTACATGGGCCCTGGGGAACTCAGATAGGCTCTGAAGGCAAGCGCCTTAACTGCTGAGCCATCTCTCCAGCCCACAAGCACTCTTAAAACTCTTAAGCATTTCCTCAGCCCCAGGAAATAAGCTTTCTTGTATCTGTTTTCCCTAAATGAATAGGCACTCCTCTTGCTGGTTTTCTCCCCTCTTGAGTACTTCTTCCCTACTCACCCAGTTTTTCCTCTCTGCTGCTTTTCTCCTGCTCATACTCCTCTCTCTCTCTCTCTCTCTCTCTCTCTCTCTCTCTCTCTCTCTCTCTCTCTCTCTCTCTCTCTCTCTCTCTCTCTCTCACACACACACACACACAAAATGTTTTCCCCAGTACCTGTAAGAGATTGGTTCTGATCCTCTTATCGGTGCACTGCTTGGCAACCTCCTTGGCCAACCGAGTCACCTCGTCTGAGGCCTTGGCAATGTCCTTGGCACACTGAATAAGTGCCCGCTTGGTACCACTGCCCCCTCTTACCAGCCTCGACATCTCCGCCATCAGCAGAGCCATGCGCTTGGCTGCTGCAATGATGTCATTGCCCTAGAGAGAAGCAAAGACAGCGTGTGAGCTCTGCCTGCGCGCTGGCCAGGTTAAGGAAGTAGAGAAACAGAGCAGAGAGGAGGGAGCCTGCTGCTCTAGCAGCCCTCTGGAAGAATGAGGAAAGGAAAGAATAGCTTTCAGTGATGAGTGAGGCAGGGCACTCGCCCCAGCACTCAGTGACAGAATCTCCTGAATGAAAACGAGCCCCAGGTATTAGTCTGGAAGGGCAGCATGAGTGCCCAGGCACAGCACTGAACAAGTACGTCAGCATCTTCAGGTTAACTGTCAATAATGGGGGTAAGGCCATGAAGTCAGTTAAACAGGCATGTTCATGTCTGTAATAGGGGAGAATGCAGTAGAACTGGCCAAAGAGGAAAAATACAGAGGAGCCTTTCCAGAAGCTGAAATCACCCTCTTCATCCTCCCTCGCTGTGAGCAGCAGCCAAGGACCCACTACATCACTGGAATTTGAAGCCCCAAGCCTGAGTGAGGAAAAGAGGGAAGGGAATGTTTTCTAATCTAGACTGCTCAGCCTTTCCCCCACTGCCTCTTTGTCGTGCCATGATGGAAGAAAATATCACGTAAAAAGATTAAGAATTAATTCTTCAGTCCCCTCAGCTAGCAAAGTCTAATTAAGGGAACTTTCAACAAAGAGGATGCTGAAGGAGGAATCAGAAAAATAAAAATCACGAGTCAGGCTGTAAATGGAATGCCCCTCTCTCACCAGTGGCAGTTTTTCTTGGACTTGGCATTTGTTTCTAAAACCTTCATGGGTCATAACAAATATATAAGCAATTTATGCCCATAACAACCTGAAATTACAGCAACTACATTGTTCGCCTAAATGGCCAGGCTCCCCTCATTTTTCCCCTCATGTTTTTCAATCTCTACACAGTGCAGTGAGGCACACACAAACCATGCCACCGCATTAGGACTCCACAGGCACCATCCTTGAGGCTGGAGAGAACAAGTCTGGGAAGGGTGTGTTAGATGAGGCCCTCTGGGCATACCTCTTCCAGTGCAGACCTGAGATCATTTAGAATTTCACGACTGTGGTTAGGAAAGTGACAGGGTTAGTTATTACCCCCACCTTCAAATCCTTTCTTGCAACATGCCACCTTCAACAGGAAAAAAGTCATCCCCGCCACCCCCAAAACTAGAGTTAGTTCAGTCCCCAAGGCCAAAACTCTGTTCTGCCAGCCTGTAGCCTTGAGCATCCATTCCCTGAGGCCACTGCTACCCCTCCCTCTGAAACACCTGAACAAGCGGTCGGTGGGCTCCCATCAAGGCCAGCATCTGTCACACAGCCAAGTGCAAGGCAGCAAGCAGTCCTCCCCTGAGATTCTGGCACATAATGTTGCTTCTGATCCGGATCAACTCTGCCTGAGCCATCAGTGAGAGGCCAGTGGGGGCCAAGCAAAGCTCAGTGGTCAAACCAAGGGACATTTTAAAGGTCTACAATGGACCTGACCTAGAAGTCATTGAGATGCATCCACAGCTTCCCAAGGAGCTCCAACAATGGCCACAAAGTTGGTAAGTAATGATTCCTTACAAAAGTGACCCCTTTTCTCTTGATTCCCCCAAACATAAATGCAGCTCAGTCTGGCATTAGCAGACCTATCAAACTTGTGAAGCCAGTCCTAACAAGGTGCAGACAGACAATTGCCCGCCCTGCTCAGACTCACAGGACCCGCACAGATCAGGAGTGATGCAAGGTGTCAAGGCTGCGCATGGCCGGATGCATTCGGAGCAGCCCCCAGCTGGGGATGCCAATCAGTACCTTACTAGACCACTTGGTAGCTTCCCGATGCAGGGACTGAGCCGCGGCCAGAATGGGCTGGTTGACCGGCTGGTTAGGCGGCATTAACAGCAGCTCGGGTTCGTACTCGTCTTCCATGTCAGAGGGAAAAGGGAACCCAACAGCATCAGCCGCATCTGCCTCAGCTACAACTCCTATACCCACCTCAGCAGCTGGGATGCCCGGCTTTGTCGACGGCAGGAAGGATGAGAAACAGGGACAGTGTTAGTAAGAACAGGGGGACTTGGGAAACAGTTTCAGCTGGTTTAGTGACCAAAGCTTGCCTAGGATGGGAGAAGATGGCACACCCTCCAGGGGCCACATGAACCAAGGTCCTCAGAAGGGGGACTTAGCCTTAAGCACCACTCAGGCCAAGTCACCTTGAGGTGAATGAAGAAAAGGGTCTTGCTTCAGCGGCAAAGGGTTTCCAGAGACTTGTACCAAGAAAGCAAGTCAGGTATACTTGCTGCTGAAATTAGTCTTGATGAATCATTATAACTCAGAACATTTTTGGGTAGCCACACAACCCAAGGGAAATTACTTTTAAAAGAAATCCAACGGGAAAAAGTAATATAGCCATACAAGCTGCTTTAGACAGGACTTGCGAACATCCTGTTGAATCATATGGTCTCTGTTCTACACATCCTGGAACACACAGGAAGTGACAAGTCAATGCCTCAGCTACCAGACACAAATGATGTCCTTTAGGCATTAGAAATCCCAGATTTAAAGTGCTATGTCGAAGACAACAAACACCGAACCAGGAAGAGACAGACAAATAAACATACGTATTGATCTAGCTAGATATAAGGAGCCTCAAGAAGACATCAAATTTGGCTCCTACATCTCACACCTTCTCTCTCCCTCACCCCCCAAGGTCTTCAGAGAGAAAGATTCTACAGTGTCTTATTGTGAACACTGATAGTACCGAGTCCTCAGGACAACCTAAATCTTCCCTTAAAAAACAGCTTCTCACTAATCCCAAAACTGAATAACACATAGGCCAGGTAACGGAATGAAGCTGAACTTGGAGGCACTCTCATAGGAACTCAGGAACTATGAAGGAGAAACACGGATTTTATAACAAAGGTGGGGATTATTAAAGGCCAGGGCTGGAGAAGGGTACAGGGATCAAATGCTGCAAAAAGGCTGGAATGTAAAAAAATACAAGGAATTGCTTCAATGAAATCAAACCATTTACATGAAGAATGATGAACATTTGTATCCAAGAGGAAGTAGGAGTTTGTATGGAATCTTATTTGAGGTTCAAAGATTCCTAAAAGCCTTATCCTGCCAGGTATGGTGGCACACATCTATCCAGCACCTGAGTTAGACGCAGGATGGAATTAAGAGGCCAGTCAGTGCTACAGGGCTACAAAAATAAAAGTTCATGTCTAACCTGGGTTATTAAAAGAGACTCTGTATCTAGAAATAATTTTTTTTTGTTTTTTTTTGTTTTTTGTTTTTTGAGGTAGGGTCTTACTCTAGCCCAGGCTGACCTGGAATTCACTATGTAGTCTCAGGGTGGTCTTGAACTCACGGCGATCCTCCTATCTCTGCCTCCTGAGTGCTGGGATTAAAGGCATGTGCCACCACGCCTGGCCTTAGAAATAATTTTTTTTTAATGAAAAAATAAACTCGGGGTTGGAGAGATGGCTCAGTGGTTAAAGGCACTTGCTTGCAATGCCTGATTCCCCAGTACCCATATAAGCCAGATGCATAAAGTGGCACATGCATCTGGAATTTGTTTGCAGTGGCAGGAAGCCCTGGTGTGCCCATTCTTTTTCTCTCCCTCCCTCCAATAAATAAATAAATACTTTTTTTTGTTTGTTTGTTTTGTTTTGTTTTTCAAGGTAGGGTTTTGCTCTAGTCCAGGCTGACCTGGAATTCTCTATGTAGTCTCAGGGTGGCCTTGAACTCACGACAATCCTCCTACCTCTGCCTCCCAAGTGCTGGGATTAAAGACGTGCGCCACCACTCCCGAATAAATACTTTTAAGAATAAATAAATAGTTATCCTAAACACATCTCCAAAAGTGACAATGAAGATGAATGACTCAGGGCCAACAAGGGGTTCCGGTACCATCTAAAATCTAAATCCTTTTCCTGTCCTAAATTGACTCAACCCCAAGACTCCCCACCACCACCACCCACCCTCCGTTCCTCAGGGGATAGGCTAGTTCACCATTGCTAGGGTTCCTAGTGATATATACAAAGACAGACGGACAGACATGAAAACCTGCTCCTTTCCCACCCTACATATAGTTCAAATAGTTCCTAGTCTTATACTACTTAAAAGTCAGCTTTCAGAGTCAGACCCTAAGGACTTCAGGTCACAAAGGGCAAATGGGACGAATATAGAAGCCAATGCTGCCTGCACTTTTCAAGTGTTACCTTTGTAATTCACATACATTTTGTGTTCTACTGCACAATATGTGGTTGTTAGATTTACATTTTCTTTGAGGAAAACCACCCTCAATGCCATGCTCCCCAACTCCCCATGCACACTGGGACTCTGCCACATGATCCCAGGGGAGTGTATGCCCCAGTTGGAGTGACACCATCATAAATAATTCCATAGGGTCGGTTCAACAAGGTCTCCATTCCTTCTTAGAACCTGGACTCATAGCTAACAGTTTAGAGAAACACAGGATTAAAAATTAAGGTCAATTTCCCAGCCTGAAAAAAAAAAAAAAAAAAAAAAACCCAAGATTAAATGCAGGTGAAGAAAATTCCCCAGGAACTACATTAAATACAAGAGCTTAGAGGCATTGAGGATGTTAAAACAAGATAAATAAAGAGCCAGGTCTGAGGTTATATTAGAAACAGTTTAGAACCAAGAACTGCATTTCATTGCTAGGTTGCCAACAATATTTTGTAACTTAGCTGAAAACAGGCAAAAGCTATTCATGGGGCATGACTGCTGTAATATCCAGACTTCCACCAACCACATTAATAGTCCCACTTTCCAATTTGCTGAGTTGCCTAGAGCTGTCTTGAGGTAGGATAGGATGAATCTGAGGACAAAGCCATGGATTCTAAGACACCAATCTACTGGCTTCTTAATGCAAAAACAGAAGGAAGATACAAACATTTAGTCTAGCATAACCTGCAAAAGATAGTTTCATGTTTCGAGTTTTGCATCTAAGATAACATTAGGCAACCCAAGAGAGATAAACAATTTCTAAAAAGACCCCAAACATCTGGAATCAGGGCATCTGGCACTCTAGTGGACAAAGAGAAGAACCCCCTATTCTAGCCACAAGCACCCCAGCTTTCATCTTTGCTGTAAGAAAGAGCAGTAAGCCACCAAGCACCAAAAACTTGTCATCAGCTCCCAGGTAAGAAGAGGACCATATTGCTGGAAAGGCAGGACCCAAGCAGGGAGAAAGGTGCCTCCACAGACTCTCTTCCTGGGCTGTGTGCAGCCTTTCCCAACAAGAGAAGCCTCTGCTTACCTTGCTGGACCACTTGCGAGCTTCATCATGGAGCTGCCTGGCAGCCATCATCATTGGTTGGTTAATCACCTCCCCAGCTTTCTGCTCGGGAAATTCCTCATCCTTTTCCTCTGGTGGTGGGGGCCTGGGTGGAGGGACCTCGCCCTCAGGCAGAGGTGGTTTTGGAGGAGCGAGCTCATCTGTTAGCTAGAAGGAGAATAAGGAAGTTGGCAGTGAAACCCTTAAGTGCTTCTCCCAACTAGAATTCTGTCCTCTAGAAAACCCATCCACACTGACTCCATGGAAGACCACCCAAACTGAGCCCCAAGAACCACCTGCTACAATCTTAACAGATGCTATTTTTCTTTATCTTCACAAAAAACCCTAGTAGCTATTGTGCTGGTCATATCCCAAGGGAGGCATACAAGGTGCTGCCAGGTCAAGGATTCCCAAGGACAACACCACAGAGGACGGAGATCTGGGTCTACCAACAGGCAGCTGAAAAGCAAATGACTTCTTTTGTTGTTTTTGTTTTTGTTTTTCCAGGTAGAGTCTCTCTCTAGCCCAGGCTGACCTGGAATTCACTCTGTAGTCTCAGGCTGGCCTCGAACTCAGTGATCCTCCTACCTCTGCCTCCCAGTGCTGGGATTAAAGGTATGTGACACCACACCCAGCTTTGCTATAGCTTTAGGTTCCCCATCTGCCAAAAGACCTCAAGACCCTGATTCTAAATGTCAGGAGTCTACCAGTGACATAAGGAGGCATTTTCCAGGAATATCGATTTTTCCTAGCCCTAACCATAAAATCCTTGTTGGAAAGAAACACTAGAGACTGGGGAAGCACTAATCTTTACCTATGTGCACTGAGCCCATTTTGTCTTTGACCAACTTGACATCTTTTACTGACATTAAATATGAGAAAACATATCCAAGAAAGTAAGTGAGATTATTGCCTTGATAAGCTATTCTCCACATCAGTGTATTTCCAAACTCTTAGTTGGAGTAAATATCTAAATATAATCATTATCTCTGACTTTAGGATTTGTATCTGTAAGATATTATCTAGCTGGCTTATCCCTAAACCATGGAAAAATATATTCTTTGTACTTTGGTAGGAAAGGGTTTATCAAAGATTTTTTTTGTTTGTTTTTTTGAGATAGGTTCTCACTCTAGGCCAGGCTGACCTGGAATTCACTATGTAGTCTCAGGGTGGCCTTGAACTCATGGCAATCCTCCTATCTCAGCCTCCCAAGTACTGGGATTAAAGGCGTGTACCACCACGCCCGGCTTTTTTTTTTTT
>PVHP010014027.1:0-39859 GCA_004024765.1 Zapus hudsonius | reverse complement strand
CATGCCCGGCACTTTCAAACATTTTTTTTTTTTTTTTTTTGGTTTTTCGAGGCAGGGTCTCACTCTAGCCCAGGCTGACCTGGAATTCACTATGTAGTCTCAGGGTGGCCTTGAACTCACAGCGATCCTCCTACCTTTGCCTCCCGAGTGCTGGGATTAAAGGCGTGCGCCACCACGCCCGGCTACTTTCAAACATTTTTGACCCAGATCTATAGTGGGAAATATATTTTACACAGTAAACTGTTATGTATAACTATAATACATATTTAATCATTACTATTCTTGTCTAATGCACTACTTTTTTGTACCATTCCATTAGAAAGTTTGTCTTAGTGTACCACAATCATTTTATTGCTCTAATGGCTTGAAGATAGCATCAAAGTCTTTAAATTCTTATTTGCAAACCTCTAAAGCACAACAGTCTCTGCCTCACGTATTCATTAGTTACCTTCCCCTTTTATATTAGGTTTTGGAGGAGAGGACATAGGGAAGGGATGACATTGGCTGTGCATATATAAAACACATTAGTGTGGGGATCAGAATGGAGTGTTCTAAAGAAAAGGAAGTTTAGGACTGGGGGGATAGCTCAGTGGTGGAGCTAATATATGCCAACCCTAGACTCCAACTCCAGCATTGTGAAACAAGCCTTTACTTAGGGTTGGGAATATTAGGTTAGTGGTTGTCTCACATATGCAAGGCCCTAGTATTGTAATCAGTCAACCCATCAACAGTTTATCAGCGCTACTCAGCTTTTTTCACTTGTGAGCAATGCTTGTCCTAACCACAGTTCACATAATATGGAATGCAGTGTTATGCTTCCTTTGACAAGTAGAAGAGACAAAGGATACTTGGTGCTTTCAAACTACAGTGGGAAAATTATTGATGATAATGATGGCTAATGTCAATTTAGTTTTCTTTAATTTTAAAAAGAACTTTATTTGTGGAGAGAGAGAGGGAGGGAGAGAGAGAGAGAGAGAGAGAGAGAGAGAGAGAGAGAGAGAGAGAGAGAGAGAGAGAGAAGTGGGGGAGGATGAGCACACCAGGTCCTCTTGTCAATTCAAACTCCAGACACATGCATAACTTTGTGCATCTGGCTTTACGTGGGTATGGGTATTGGGGAATCAAAGCCCGGCTATCAGGCTTTGCAAGCCAGTGCCTTTAACTACTGAGCAACCTCTCCAGCTCTGAGAGAGAGAGGGGGGGGTCTGGCTTATGTGGGTCCTGGGGAATTGAACCTAGGGCCTTAGGCACTGGAGGCAAGTGCCTTAACCGCTGAGCCATCTCTCCAGCCCTGGTTTATTTTTTTGAGGTAGGGTCTAACGAGCTCAGGCTAGCCTTGACCCTCCTACCTCAGCCTCCCAAGTGTGGGGATAAAAGGAGTACAGCTTCTATTCAGTTTTAATTATATACCAAAGTATATTTACATGTTAACTTATTTAATTCCTATAGTTCTGTGCAGACCATGCCTTAACCTTGAAGCAATTCTTCTACCTTTGCCTCTGGAGTGCTGGATTACAGATGTGTACCATATCACAATGTTTTTTTTTTTTTTTTTTTTTTTTTTTTAAAGAAAGGGTCTTAAACTGGGTGTGGTGGCGCACGCCTTTAATCCCAGCACTCAGGAGGCAGAGGTAGGAGGATTGCCATGAGTTCAAGGCCACCCTGAGACTACATAGTGAATTCCAGGTCAGCCTGGGCTAGAGCAAGACCCTACCTCGAAAAACAAAAACAAAACAAAACAAAACAAAAAACAAAAACAAAAGAAAGAAAGGGTCTTGGGCTGGAGAGACGGCTCTGTGGTTAAAGGTGCTTGCTTGCAAAGCCTGATGGCCCAAGTTCAATTTCCCAGTACCCATGTAAAGCCGGATCCACAAAGTAGCACTTGTATCTGGAGTTCATTTTCAGTGGCAAGAGGCCCTGATGTGCCCATTCCCTTTCTCTCATATTCTCTCTCTGTGCTTGCAAACAAAGAAATAAACTTTTAAAAGAAATGTTAAGTAAAAAATATTCACACCTGCAACGAGCCTAGAAAGATCATCTAAATCTAGAAGCATACAGTGCGGTTTTAGTGAGTGTAATTTAATTGAAGTGTTCACAAAGTGATAAGCAAAATAGACATTGAAAGAGGAGAAAAACTGGGGCTGGTGAAATGGCTCAGCAGTTAAAGGGGCTTGCTTACAAAACCTGCTGGCCTAGGTTCAGTTCCCCAGCACCCATGCACAAAGGGGCTCATGTGTCCACAGTCCATCTGAAGCAGCAAGAAGAGGCCCTGGCATGCTCGTATCTTTTCTCTCAATAAGCAAAAAATAAATAAAAAATAATATATGAGGACACACACACACATATATATGAAGAGGACAAATATATAATTATAGGGATTTTCTGGGATAATAAAATGAGAAAGTCTTTTAATTTGGTCTATTTATTTTTAATTTTCGAGGGAGGGTCTCACTCCAGTCCAGACTGACCTGTAATCCAATCTGTAGCCACAGACTAGTTCCAACTCACAAGTATCCTTCTACTTCAGCCTTCCCAGTACTGAGATTAAGACGTGAGCCACCACACTGGGCTTCATCTTTGGTCTTAATTACTTTTGTAAAAAATATTTTTTAAAAAAATATTTTAACTAGCTGTTTTTTTAATATTTGATTTATTCATTTTCAGGCAGAGAGAGAGAGGGAGAGAGAGGGGGAGAGAGAGAAAGAGAGAAAGAAAGAGAGAGAGAGAGCGAGAGCACTAGGGCCACCACCTTGTGGGTCTAGTTTTTATATGGGTCCTGGGGAATTGAACCCGGGGCCTTAGGCACTGGAGGCAAGTGCCTTAACCGCTGAGCCATCTCTCCAGCCCTGTAAAAAATATTTTTATTTATTTGCAAGCAGAGAAACAGACACAGAGAGAGACAGAGAGAGAATGGGTACACTAGGGTCTCTAGCCACTGCAAACTAACTCCAGCTGCATGTACCCCTTTTGTGTATCTGGGCACTGGGGACTGGAACTTGGGTTGTTAAGTTTTGTAGGCCAGCACCTTAACTGCTGAGCATTCTCTCCAGTCCCAGGTCTTAATCACTTCTAACTGGGCTCATTTATGCTACTTTCCCCTCACACAACCACACAGCAGCCAATGATCCATTAAAAATGAAACCAGACTGGGCGTGGTGGCCCTCGCCTTTAATCTCAGCATTTGGGAGGCAGAGGTAGGAGATCGCTTTGAGTTCGAGGTCAGCCTGGGACTATAGAATGAGTTCCAGGTCAGCCTGGCTTAGAGTGAGACCTTACCTCGAAAAATCAAAAGAATAAACACAAAGCATTACTTTAGCCTGTGCTGGTCTGGACTCACTATGTAGACCAAACTGAACTCAAAATCACTGCAATCCTCCTGCTTCAGCCTCCTAAGTGTTGAGATACTATATCATGAACACTGGCATTATCCAATAATTACGTATCGAATACATAAATACACAAACTTACAAAACCTTACTTTTTCTTAATTTTTTATTTTTATTTGAGAGAGAGAGAGAGAAAGGGAAAGAAGTAGACAAGAATAAGCGTGCCAGATACATGCACTACCTTGTGCATCTGGTTTTATGTGGGTACTAGGGAATCGAATCTGGGTCCTTAGGCTTTGCAGGCAAATGCCTTAACCGTTGAGCTATCTCCCCAGTCCAATTTTTATTTTTTTGTTTTTTCAAGGTTCACTATGTAGTCTCAGGGTGGCCTCGAACTCATGGCAATCCTCCTACCTCTGCCTCCAGAGTGCTGGGATTAAATATGCACCACCATGCCCAACCCCATTAAAAACTATACAAATAGATCTAATTTTTTATTTATTCATTTGAGAGTGAGAGATGATAGAGAATGGGTGTGCTAGGGCCTCCAGCCACTGCAAATGAACTCCAGACACATGTGTCACCTTGTGCATCAAGCTTTACATGGGTACTGGGGAATCAAACTCAAGCGCCTTAAATGCTAAGACATCTCTCCAGCTCCCCCCCCCCCTTTAAAGATAGGATCATGCTATACACAGCACAGGCTGGTTTAGACTAGCATACCACTCTTTGTCCTTTGGCCTCCCAAGTGCCATGAGTCAAAGCATGCGCCACCACGTCTGTATTTTTATAATAAACTTTAGGTGGATACAGATACCATTACTCAGATGGCTCACCACTGGCATGCAGAAAGCTGGACTATTATATTATTAGATCACTTGTTCTAGGAAGCTTCCTTAACACTTGTCTAGGAGAGGTGCCTCACAGGATGGCTTATTCATCCAGTGTTTCCTCCACGATATCCCTTATTATAACTGGATTACTTGTATTTCCTACTGAATGTATAAGCCTTGAGACTAAACAAATATATCAATTGCTTTACTACTTTTTTTTTTTTTTTTACAATTTCCTAAGTCCTCATTTTTCTAAACCAAAACATGGCAGAATTGGCAAACAATTATAGGTCAGCAATCTGGAGGCTTGATTATACAGGAGAGGATCCCATGGCCATTAACAATAGATAATACTGATTTCTGAGGCACTGTCAGAGGTTTCCAGGGAGATATAGGGGAGATCATATAGAGGGATCAGGATGGTATGACTCTGGACTAGCCCCATCTGGGAGATCCAGTCCCTCTCTACTACAGAATGACACCACAATGAAGCTCTGACATAAGTTTGCCACATAATCAGAACCCCACTGTCTCCTAGCAGTGGCCCATGTTAATTACACTACTTTCAATGTAAAAATGTGCCTGTTTGCAGCCACTGCCTCTGCCGCCACCAGCAGCAGCAGAGCCTGAGCTGCAAGGAAACGACTGCGCTCACTACCCAGTGTACTGGTAAGCCATGGTGGATTACTATGAAGTTTTAGGAGTGCAGAGATATGCTTCACCTGAGGACATTAAAAAAGCTTACCATAAAGTGGCACTTAAATGGCACCCTGATAAAAATCCAGAAAATAAAGAAGAAGCAGAGAGAAAATTCAAAGAAGTAGCTGAGGCATATGAGGTACTATCAAATGATGAAAAACGGGACATTTATGATAAGTATGGGAAAGAAGGATTAAATGATGAAGGTGGAAATCACGTTTATGCTGAATGTAAATATTGTTCCACATCCCATAAGCCAGACCATGTTTTTAAAAATATTTTTGGTGAAAGGGACCCATTTTCATGTCACTTCTTTGAAGATTCACTTGAGGACCTGCTACACAGTCCAAGAAGCTCCTATGGGAGCAGAAGCAGGGGCACAGGACCCTTCTTCTCTACTCCCAGTGAACATCCGGTTTTTGCGCAATTTTCTCCTTACGACACAGAATATACATCATATGTTTCACTGGGGCAGGAGATCCTTACTTCATTCTCTTCCCTGGCATTTGATGACAGCGGGATGGGCAGTTACATATCAGTTACACCTTCAGGTAAAATTGTTGATGGCAGAAATATCAATACAAAGAGAATTATCGAGGATGATCTAGAACGAGAAGCTCAAGATGATGGGGAGTTGCGACCCTTCCTTGTTAATATGGCCGAAGAGGGCTTTGAAGACGGCAACTGGATAAGACAGTCATTCAACAACTACTCACCGCGTTTCTACAGCCCCTCACACTACACTTCTGTGGACAATGATGAGCAAGGCCTACCTTGGGTCAAGAAGGATCCTTCCATTTTCTCAGCAGGACTCAAAGAAGGTGGTAAGAGGAGAAAGAAGAAGCACAAAGAGGCGCAGAAGAAGAAGTCAACCAAAAGAAATCATTAAATTGACGACACTTTATGATCATATAACATTTGAACACCACTCTGTGTTTTCAATCAGTTTTGTAGATAGCATTTATTTAGCAATATGTAACTTCTTTTTTATAAAACTTTATTCATTTGTTTGCAAAGAGTGAGAAAGAATATGAATGGGCATGCCAGGGCCTCATTGATACAAACAAATTCCAGACACATGCACCACTTTGAGCATCAGTCTATGTGGGAACTAGGGAACTGAACCAGGGTCATTAGGCTTTGCAGGCAAGTGCCTTAACAGCTGAGCCACCTCTTCAACCCCTAAATTCTTTTTTTTTCTTTTAACTTTTTTTTTTTTTTTGTTTTTTGTTTTTCAAGGGTCTCACTCTAGCCCAGGCTGACCTGGAATTCACTCTGTAGTCTCAGAGTGGCCTTGAACTCACAGCGATCCTCCTACCTCTGCCTCCTGAGTGCTGGGATTAAAGGTGTGCGCCACCACGCCCGGCTTTTTCTTTTAACATTTTAAGATGGATAATGGACAATTTGTCAACAGTTGTTGGGTTAGGCATATAAGAAAAAGATGAGTTCGTGGTAACAGTGATGCTAAGGCTGAAAACGGTTTTGTTTTTGAGCTGTTTGCATATAGAATTTTTTTCAGTAGAGTTTGAGGCCTATTTCATTCCTTTACCTAACTAAAATCATACAAACTTCTAAAAAATGCACATAGCAATGGGAAATAAAATGTATTAAACATAGTTCAAAGCTGGGTGTGGTGGCCCATGCCTTTACCTAGCATTTGGAATGATGTAGGAGGATTACTGTGAGCTGGAGTCCAGCCTGGGCTAGAGAGGGAGTTCCAGATTAGCTAGGAATAGAGTGAGACTCTGCCTCAAAAAAACAAAAAAATAGATCAGATTATATAATTATTCATGAAATGGTTATACAAAGTGGGGGCAGATAGCATCTGATACACAACTTAAAACACACACAAGTAACAATTATTTACAGTTGGAAGTAGCCAGACACATCATACAAACATGCTCAGGGTTGTTTATTTACAAAAGCCAAACATGCTCATGGCTGTTCTACTTACAAAAGCCAAGAGGTGGAAGCAACCTAAATGTTTACCAAAGGGGAATGGATTAATAGAATTTGGTATGTTTACATGTGGGTACACACTTGCATGAATATCAGCCTCAGAAAGAAAATCTTATACTACATGGATGAGTCTTTAGGATGCTATGCTAAAATGTCAGTCTTTCTAAAACAAATACTGTATACAAATACCGTATAGTTAATGTTATTTTATTTATTTATTTGAGGTAGGGTTCCACTTTAGCCTAGGCTGACCTGGAATTCACTATGTTGCCTCGGCTGGCCTTGAACTCATAGCAATCCTTCTACCTCTGCCTCCTGAGTGCTGGGATTGAAAGCATGTGCCACCACGCCTGGCTCATATGGTTAATGTTAATAAGATGTCTAGCCGGGCGTGGTGGCACATGCCTTTAATCCCAGCATTTGGGAGGCAGAGGCAGGAGGACTGCTGTGAGTTCAACGCCACCCTGAGACTACATAGTGAATTCTAAGTCAGCCTGGACTAGAGCGAGACCCTACCTAGAAAAACCAAAAAAAAAAAAAAAAAAAAAGTCTAAAGCAGTCAAAGTTAGAGACTAAAGTAGAATGGTGGTTACCAGGTCTGGGAGGAGGGGAAAAGAAGTTATTTAATGGGTTTAGAGCTTTAGATTTGTAAAATGAAAATGCCTAGAGATCTGTTTTACAACAATGTGAATATACAAATACTTCTGATCTGTACACTGCAAAAATAGCTGAAATGATGTAATTGTATTTTACAAAAAAATAAATAAATCAAAGCCAATATTACTCAGGATTTCTTAAAACAATCTGCTATATCATATATGGCAGGCCATGAGACAACCCCTCCAAACATGAGTTTTCTATTTTTAGCTGAAGCGTGTGTACAGGATTTAAAATGCATAGCTGTGAAATATCTACAATCATGGTGGAAAAGAGATGACTTACAATTAGACATCAAACAAATAGCTTGAGCTAAGTACTTTCTTGTATTTGCTTTTTAAAAATAAACTTTCATCACTGTTACTTTAGCTTTCTGTAATTTCATTTTCAAGATAAATTGCTTTTCAATACAGTATTCATTTCAACTATTTTCTGAGCACCTACAATTGTTGAGCAGGGTTTTAGGTACTTAGAGCACAGCACTAAGCAAACAAAACCTTTAGCTGTCAGTTTATAAACTTGAGATAGACAATAAAAATATCAGCCAGGCATGGTGGTGCACGCCTTTAATCCCAGCACTCGGGAGGCAGAGGTAGGAGGATCACCATGAGTTCGAGGCTGACCTGAGACTACATAGTGAATTCCAGGTCAGCCTGGACTAGATTGAAATCCTACCTCGAAACCCCCCCCCCCCAAAAAAAAAATCAAGTAAAATACAATCTGCTAGTTAAAAATTTTTTTTAGGTGATAAGGAAGGTGGTAAGAACACAGAAATTTTCGGACACAAGGACTGTAAGTTTAGCTCAAGTGGCCAGGAAGGTGATCCAAGATGTAAAGAGGGAATCAGCTGTGCAGATATCTGGTGAGATAATGCCAAACAGAGGGAATAGCAAGATGCAACATTCCTAGGGCAGCTGAGGTCAAGGAACACAGAACAGACCAGGGTAGCAAATTAAGACATCAAAAACTCTAAAAGGAGGTTAGATTATACAGGGCCTGCTAGACCACAGGACCCATTTTGACTGTTATTTGGGAAAGGAAGCCACTGGAGGTTTGAGGAAAGGAATGACATTCAAATCAGACTCCTCGGAATCTGTTATTGACTCAAAGCAACAAGGGAAGAAGCAGAGAAATCAGGCTATTGCCATAATCCACAGAAGCGTTTACAGTAGCTTGCCTGGTTCGAAGTGATGGGAGTGGGGTTTGTAAAGAGGGATCAAATTCAGAATATATTCAAAAGGCATGCCTATTCTCTCTGTTTTGCCAATTTTTTTTCCCCAAAAGGTCCTCCTGCCATACCAAATGATGCAATACTTAATATCTACCATTCTGTGTTTAGAGTTCTGTGGTTCTGCATAGGATTCCAGGCAGGAAAGCTCCCTTTGTATAGACTGCTTTGTGAGACTGGCAAGTATTAGATAAATCCTCCCAAACTTTTCTTATTTTTATTTAAAAACTATTTTTGAGCCAGGAGTGGTAGCACACATCTTTAATCCCAGCACTGGGGAGGCAGAGTAAGAGGATTGTGAATTCCAGGTCAATTTGGGCTAGAGCGAGAGACCCTACCTCGAATAAACAAAACAAAAAAGTATTTTTGGGCTGGAGAGATGACTCATTAGTTAAAAGAGCTTGCCTGCAAGACTTGGTGGTCCAGGTTTGATTCCCCAGTACCCATGTAAAACCAGCTACACCTGGAGTTCGTTGCAATGGCAGGAGGCCCTGGAGTGCCCATACACATACACAGACTCTTTCTGCTTACAAATAAAATATTTAAATATTTTTCTTATTTGAGAGAGAGAGAGAGAGAAAAAGAGAGAGAGAGAGAGAGAGAGAGAGAGAGAGAGAGAGAGAGAGAGAGGGTGCACTAAAGGAATTCCAGGAACTAAAGGCATACAGTGGCACCATCACACCCAGCCCCTCCTACTTAATATGTGCCCCCACTTCCTCTGTCTCTCTGTTCCCCAAAGTATCTAGTACATCTTCCCTCTCTACATCACTGGGCTAGTATGTCATATTACAACTACTTGCCTGTTTATCTGCTTTCCATAAAGGCAGAAACTTTTTTTTTTTTTTTTTTGGTTTTTCGAGGTAAGGTCTCGCTCTAGTCCAGGCTGACCTGGAATTTACTAGGTAGTCTCAGGGTGGCCTTGAACTCACGGCAATCCTCCTACCTCTGCCTCCCGAGTGCTGGGATTAAAGGCGTGTGCCACCACGCCCGGCAAGGGCAGAAACTTTTTATACTGTGTAAACTTTATGATTTTTTTTTTAAACTTTATGCTTTTTTTGAGAGACAAAGTGAAAAAGAGAGAGAGAATGGGCACACCAGGGCCTCTTGCTGCTACAAACTGTTGAGCCATCTCCCTAGAGCAGAGCTCAAAGTTTGCTGGATGAAGTTAACTTCCTTCTCCATGGCATATTTAATATGTTGTAAACAACCCATCTTTGAAACTACAAGTTATGTATCACCCGTGTTTTATTTTGCTTTTGCTCAGATGATTAGATGGTGCTAGCAGCATATTCCGCCCAATAAATTTGCTCTTTTTTAAATATTTTATTTATCCATTTTCAAGCAGAGAGAGAGAGAGAGAGAGAGAGAGAGAGAGAAAGAGAGAGAGAGAGAGAGAGCGCACCAGGGCCACCACCTTGTGGGTTTGGCTTATGTGGGTACTGAGGAATTGAACCGGGGGCCTTAGGCACTGGAGGCAAGTACCTTAACCGCTGAGCCATCTCTCCAGCCCATAAATTTGCTCTTAATTAGTAACATTTTCTGAGCTGGGTGAATACTTACCATGTACCAAGCCCTGGGTTCAATTCCTATCACCAAAACAGAACACACCCAACCAACCTCAATACTTTCACTATAAGAATACATGGCTTTCTCTTCTTTCTGAGACAGACCCTTGTAGCTCAGGCTGGTCTCAAACTTGCTACGTAGCTAGGGAGGACCCCCTTGATCTTCTGATCCTCCTTCCTTCACCTCCTGAATGTTTGAATCACAGGCATGCAGCAACACACTCAGTTTTATGCAGTGCTGGAGACCAAACCCAGGGCTTCGTGCACACTAAACAAGCATTCTACAAAACCCAGAAAGGTATTTATGATCGTCTATATTCTGTACCCAGAGCCTTTCTAAAGAAGAGCAATTAAGAGTACCATATATTCAAAGTCCTCTCTATGAGCACCACCAGTGAGATTTTGAAATTCTGAAACAAAAATCGAATTATAGCGAAAAATTTACTGAGCACCTGGTTCAAGACAAAAGCCACACTTGTCATTTGCGGTTTGTCTATCTTCTAGATGGTGAGTAGCTCCAGGGAAGTGAACTTGAAAAGCTACTAAATGAAGCTGCACTTTCTGGCTCAATGAATAACAGGTTCCAAGAGGACTCACCAAGCCAGAGTAAGCCTTAGTGGTGGCACGGGAGAAAAGGACTAGGCACAATTATACAACTGAATTCCTGACTTGTTTGTGATTCTGTACTTCTGTCTCTCACTGGTAAATGAGGATATCTGCTCTTTCTGGACTTGGGAATCCAGGGTTTCAGGCATACTGGGCAAACGCTCTACTAAGCCCAGAAAGCTTCTTATGAAATTCCTTATTTAATGATAACATAAGAGGTTAAATTTGCTTTTTCAATGGAAGCAAAGCATAATGAAATTTTTTCAAAGATCTCTATATGTGTAATCCAATATATACTCCTAAATCTGGGTCAATTAGAATCTCCACAGAGCCTCAAGAAAACCAAATATAATAAGCAAAAGATAATTCCAGTCTAGTTAGAGTGGTGGCCTCTGATTAAAACATCAACTACAAGGGCTGTAGAGATGGCTTAGTAGTTAAGGCGCTTACCTGCAAAGACTAACAACCAAGGGTTCAATTCCCCAGCACCCAGGTAAATAAAGCCAGATGCACAGTGGCACATGCATCTGGAGTTTGTTTGCAGTGGGTATAGGCCCTGGCATACCCACTCACTCTCTCCCCTTGCAAATAAATAAAAATATTTTAAAAAATCAACTACACACCTACACTTATCTCCACCACGGGGAGAGACTTCTGCATGCAGCTCAATTGGATTAAAGGGCACGTTTTGAGCACTGGACAATTTTCTTTTGGTTTTTCGAGGTAGGGTCTCACTCTAGCCTAGGCTGACCTGGAATTCACTATGTAGTCTCAGGGTGGCCTTGAACTCACAGCGATCCTCCTACCTCTGCCTCCCGAGTGCTGGGATTAAAGGTGTGCGCCACCACGCCCGGCTTGGACAATTTTCTATAGCCAAGGGACAAGCCGATACAATTAATTCATCTTTAATGACTCCAAGTGTCACATACATTCGCCAAGATCGAGATTTGATGTTAAGACTCTATTCTCCGGTTCACATATGGGCTCAAGATGAAATGTGATCCAAGGACAAAGTAGATGATTCAGTTTCCACTGTTTAAATTTTATGTTCATTAGTTGATAAGAGACAGACAGGTTCCCTTGTTCTTCCACCTTGCCTTTATAAATCAACACAGGTACAAAAACACCTCCGGAGTATTTTCAAACATTCATCTTTTCTATTTAGAAGAGCGCGAAGAAATAAACTTGTGTTACTTGAACCAGCTCTCAAAAAAAAAAAAAAAAAGACAAAAGACCCGAATCCTCTGAAAATCCGAAAGATTTTATGTTGACTTAACAGGAGGTGAGGGTGGCGGAGGGGCTGACAAGATACACTGTCACCTAAGCCACGAGGGTGGTGACAAGTGACACAACTCGTGGGTCCGAGGAGCTCTGGAGACAGTCTCTGTGGGGGGCGGCGTACACCTTTCCTTTTGGTCATCTAACCCTTCCCAGGTCAGCTGCACGGCTGAGACCCCCAAATCCCACCCACCCTGGTCCGAGAATGCTCCGCCACGAGCAAGCCCTGCAGGGGACGCTAACCTGAGAGGCCGCGGACGCCTGCTAGGGCGGAGACCAGCTTGGGGGCAGCGAGCAGGGACGGCATGACGGACGGACGGACGGACAGCCAGCAGGCGCGTCAGTCGGCAAGGGAAAGCAGCTCCCCGCGCCCAGCCGCGTCGCCAGGAAACCCAGAGCGCAACGCCCCGCCCCTTCCGGCGGGCGCCAGGTCCGCGGGGCTTTCCTCGGCCGCCGGCGCGGGCTGGTGACGTCACGCCCCCCCCCTTTTTTTTTATTTTAACCCAGTTAGGGTGTCTCGTTCCATTTAATTCCCACATTCCGAGCTTGTCCGATTCTAAGTTCCTCCCCAAGAGGACGATGTCTTCCGCCCGCTTCAAAGCGCCCATGGTTGAGCCATCCCGGGGGAGCAGAGAAAAGAACCCGCGTGAGCGAATGTGCGCGTTCCCCAGACAGGCAATAGCAAGAACAGCTACACTTCCAGAAGGTTCTGAGCGGTGCGCTGGAGCGGAGGATCGGAGGCCGGCGTAGGACCCGGGGTCACGAGGCCCGCGCGGAGGGAGGTTCTAGCGGGTTCGTCCTCGCGGCAGCCGCGCCCCTCTCGTCGACGCGGTCCGGTGGAAGGCTGCGCCCCGGGGCCCGTCGCCCACCGCCCTCCAACATGGACCCCCGCAAAGTGAGCGAGCTGCGGGCCTTCGTAAAGATGTGCCGGCAGGACCCGAGCGTCCTGCACTGCGAGGACCTGCGCTTCCTGCGCGAGTGGGTGGAGAGGTGAGCCCGGGGCCGTTGAAGGGGAGCGGGCGTGGGCCGGGGTCCGTCCCGCGCACGATGGGGGGGGGGGATCGAGGGACGGGACTCGGTGCGCGAACCCGGAGGAGCACCGCCGAGGAATCCGTAAGGAGAACTTTGGCCCGATTGCACCTTGATTCCCCTGGAAAGCACACCCCTCCGTTCGTAGCAACGCCATCTCACCAGATTCTTTTAAGGAAAAATTATATATATATATATATATATATATTTTTTTTTTTTTTCCTCCCCGCCCCAAGGACTCCTAGCATGTTTTGTTTACAGGATATTCCTGGTCTCTTGAACCGTGGAGCTTTTCGCTGCGTACGAGGAATCAAGGAGTGCAGACGATTAAACATTTAAAAACCTCGATTTTAATATTTGCTTTGTAAGAGATAGCGATCTACATATTATATTGGTCTGGCACCAAAAAGAGGGAGGGAAATCTTACCCGGGAGGTGACTGGAAAAAATAAAACATTCCTGTTGGAAAGACCTAGTGCTCACTGCAGCGACTCCCTACCCCCAAAGTGGATTTAAAAGCAGTAACAGAGCGTGCTTTCAATTAATCTGGACCTGCAGGATTTCTTGAGTCCAGGAGTTGAAACCCCACACATTTAAGTTACATTTCAAGAGGGTGATACCATAGATTTTTGAGCTGGTTAAATAACTTAAAAAAAATTTTTTTTTAACTTATTTGCAAGAAAAGAGAATGGGCCCACCAGGCCTCTTGTAGCTGCAAATGAACTCCAGATGCATGCCCCACTTAGTGCATCTGGCTTTATGTGGATACTGGGGAATTGAACCCCAAGCTGGAAGGCTTTGCAAGCAGTTGCCTTTAACTGCTGAGCCATCTCCCCAGCCCAGGTTAAGTAATCATATGGGGAAAGAACTCATGATTCTTAAATATTTGCTAGAGTATTTGAACAAATATGTTCTAAGCGAGAAGCTTCAAATCTGTTAGTGTTGGGTATGGTAGGGCTGTTTTTTTCTGAAGTATTTCAGCTTTTTTCTCCCCACCAATTTCTTAGCTATTGCAAGAGTTTTACTCATTTGGAATCCTGAGAATACATTATCAGCAAAAATTTCCAGGCTAGCTGGCTCACTAGTCTCGGTGTCCTTTCTAGCCTGGGATTACAGACTCTAGTCCTCCAGTGTCCAACATTTTTTTTTTTCCTTCTCAGACATGAAGCTTAGGCATCCAACTCAGGTACTCACTGCAAGTGCATTATCCACTGAGCCATTTGTTTCCTCAGCCTCCAAAGGGCAACTTGGCAGGAAACTAGCTTGTTCTAAGCATTTGATCATTAACTGAAATATCCACATATGAAATTGGTGTTGGCTTTCAGAGGCTGGGTAAGTATCCCAGTGAGGAACACAGCTTGCTGCAGACCGTAGCAAAGGATGAACATGCTACTGAGAGAATGAGGGGGTTGGATGGTTTGTATATTGTTCCTCATTCTAGGTGAAACGTACGTCAAAGGACCAAGAATGAGCATTATACTGAAAGAAAAAGGTTTTTTGTTTGCTTGTGTTGCTGCCCCAGTTCCCACTAGAGAAGAGGGGACACTGAAGAAAAACAGCAACATTCCCGTGAACTGTGTTGTAATTTGTTCTGGAATAGTTTATGGAAGTCTATAAAATTCTTGTCAGGCATTACTCCTTTCTAAAATAGATGGCCTGTCCATCTCATTTTAGTCTTTCTCATGGGTAATGAGAGTTTTTCTTTCTAGATCTAGTTTTTGTTTTTTCTTGTGGCATTTTTTTTAAAGCACATTGACTTTTATTTTTTTTTAATTTAATTTTTTTTTTTTTTTGGTTTTTCGAGGTAGGGTCTCGCTCTAGTCCAGGCTGACCTGGAATTCACTATGTAGTCTCAGGGTGGCCTTGAACTCATGGTGATCCTCCTACCTCTGCCTCCCAAGTGCTGGGATTAAAGGCATGTACCACCACGCCCGGCCCACATTGACTATTTATTTGCAATCAGAGAGAATGGATGCACCAGTCCCTCCAACCACTCCACATGTATTGGGCATTTTGTACATCTGGCTTTACGTGGGTACTGAGGAATCAAACTCTGGTCCTTTGGCTTTGCAGACAAGCCCTTTAACCATTGAGCCATCTCTCCAGCCCCCATTTTGTGGCATTTTTTTTTTATAGTTTTACTTATTTATTTATTGAACAGAGAGACTGAATTATGGGTGCGCCAGGTCTTTTTTTTTTTTTTTTTTTTAAATATATATTTATTGTCCATAATGAGTTACATTATTTAGTGGGCAAACCATGCGTTGTTATCCCGAATTCCCCAATCCCCCCCTCCCCATCCCTGATCAGTTGTATATCCTCCTCCGTGGGCTGTCTGTATTAAAAAATATGGAACGCTTCACGAATTTGCGTGTCATCCTTGCGCAGGGGCCATGCTAATCTTCTCTGTATCGTTCCAATTTTAGTATATGTGCTGCCGAAGCGAGCACGCGCCAGGTCTTTTGACATTGCAAACAAACTTCAAATGCTTGAGCCACTTTGTGCATCTGGCTTTATTGAAACTGAGTCAGGAGTCTTACAAGGAAATAAGCTGGAAGAGTGATAGAGGAGAACACCCAAAGGTCTCTGCTGTCCACACTGCACATGTGCCATACAGGACACACAAAAAGTTTTAACTAGGAGTAGTGAACTAGAATTTAATGTATATAAGAAACTGAATATAGCTTATGAACAAATTGTCTTGTGTTTAATTTTTTTTATATTTTTGGAACAATTTGCGATTCCAGTAAATTTCAAGTACACGACTAAGAATATTTGAGAGTAAGTTGCCAACATTATACCCAACACCATTGTGTGAGTCTTCCACAAGCAAGGATAGTCTCTAATAAATCACCAAGCTCAGGAAACAATATAGATGAATTTATACTGCCTAATTGTCAGAATTATGGGCTGCATTCATTTTTCATGTCTCATCTCCATTTAAAGCAGCTTTCCAGTCTTACCTTGGCTTTTATGGTTTGACAGTTTTGAGTATTTAAGAATTACAGACTAGTTATTTTGTAGAATATCCTTCAATTTGAGCTTGTTTGATCTTTTCTTAGAGTTACATTTCTTGGCAGAACTGACTTCCCAAAGCGTGACTATCTTGACTAGTTTTGCTTGAATGTTGCCCTAGATTCCTGACACTGTATTTTGAAACTTAAAACTTGTGTTTTCATTAAAATTTAACAGTGAAGCGCTCCTGTTTGATTCTGTGTTCTTTTGAAAAGTAATTTTTCCTGTAGAAAAAGTTCCTTATCAATAAATAATTTTGCTTTGCTGAATTGCAAATTAAGTCATTTTGGGTCATGTAATAATTTTCTAAAATTTTTTATTTTATTTTAAGCATGGGAGGTAAAGTACCACCTGCTACTCATAAAGCTAAATCAGAAGAAAATGTAAAGGTAAGTTTTCTTTGTTTGCTTAATGATAAAATGCTACATTTCTTAGCAGTTGGTTTGATCTCAGATTATCATTCCTAATTTCCCCACTTGGAAATAAGATCTTATTTTTTTTTTGTTTGTAAACTTGCTGTTAGACTGACCTGAGGTGATAACTCAGCACTTATGGGTGATTGCTTGCAACGCCTGCCAGCTGTGGTTCTATTCCTCAGCACCGACATAAATCTGAACTCAAGTGTTGCATGTAACTGTGATTCCAGTGTGTCTGTATGACGATGGGAAACAGCCAGGAGAACCAAAGCTCACATGCTAGCTTGTCAAAGAAGGTGGAGTGCAGACACCTCGAGGTTGTCCTGTGACCTCCACACTGGCACCATGGCATGTATAGATACACACACACCTAAACAAGTAAAAAATTATGAAGGAAAAAAAGACTTCTGTTTAGACCAAATCTCTGGAAACTGATTTAAAACTAAGAATTTGTATGCACCATATTTTAGAATAAATGTTACATAGGTGTGTGGTAAGTTCTGTGATAGTATATATGTGTAATATTTATCATGTCTAACACAATACCTTGTCATAAAGTCAGTAAATGTTGATTTTTTTTTTTTTTTTTTTTTTTTTTTTGGTTCTCCCACCTGAGGTGATGATGTAGTTATAATTCACATTGTTGCTTTAGTGCACTTGCCAGGGTAACATTTAAGGTCTGGTGGAGGTTGCTAGTCAATGAAGTTTGCAGGTTGGGGGAGAGTATATTGTGAGAACACGCTTGTCAGTAATTTTCATTTCTCCATATTCTGCCTTTATGTCTAAATGATTTTTCCTGTTTTCTGATTAGCTACCATAAATTGATAAGAATATGTACTATTTTGTTTGGAATACCAATGGCTTAATTTATAAGGAAAATTTATGTAAGGAAATAATAGTTATAGGCCAAGTATGTTGACACATCGTAGAATTCCAGAATTCCAATACATAGGAGGCAGAGGAACCCAGAAGCATGAATAGCTGGACTTTGGCCCAAAAATAAATAAATAAAAAGTTTTAAAAAGTAATAATGGAGTTGTCTTTATGTATTACAGTTCTGCAGACTCTTGTTTGCAATTCCCCAACTGAAAACCCTTGAAAAGTAAAGTCTTTGGGAAATTTGACAGTACAGCATCATCCAGTGGTTATGAGGCCATTTATAAAGTTTTATTTCCTTGGGGATATCACCTCACTCTGATGCCCAGGCTGACCTTAAACTCTGGGCTTAAGTGATGCTCTGGCTTTAGTCTTCCTGGATGCTGGATGTATAGGCATGTATCATTGTGCCTGGCTGTCTTTAGTCTTCTTACTACCAGTCATGAATGTTACAAGTTCTTTTTCTAGGAATGTTACTGTGTGTGGTTTTTTTCTTTTTTTCTTTTTTGGTTTATTGAGAACCCAGCCTGACATCAAACTCGGTACCTGTAAAGAGTGTTAAATAATGTATAGTATATGAACTGTATTTCCTTTATAAAACCCTCACCAGTTTAAATCCTAAAATGCATTATTCTAAAGATTTTGGATAAGGAACTAGACTTACAATTAATTAAAAAGGAGAAATGAAAACAAACAACTAAAGGTAATTAACCAAAATGAAACAAGGTAGCATTAACAACTGAAATGTAATGTATGTGAATATTAAGACAAATAATTTTAAGTTTATGCATTGGGTGTGTTCTTCATAATATCTATTTTTTTTTTTTTTTTGCTAGGAAGAAAAAACGGACAAGACAGAGGAAACTATAAAGACAGACGAGCCCTCCAGTGAGGAAAGTGATCTAGGTGAGCTGGGAGTATTTTGCATTTGATAACCATGATATCCTGTAGCTTTGTTTGTTGGAGACAGTGACTCACTTTGTAGACACTTTGGAGTTCGAACCAGCCCAGAATTTGCAGTAACCCTCCTCCTGCTTCAGCCTCCAGAGTGCTGGGATTATGAGTGTGAGCTAGCACACCTGGCCTGTGTTGACTTTTCTAATTAATTAAATTAGCACTACAAGAAGTACTCATGTAGAATGAATCCCAATATTATCTAGTAGCTTTATTTTTAAAAGTGAAAAGGCTGAGGAAGATAGCTCATTGCTTATATGCACTTGCTTAAAAAGTAAAAGATGAAATTACTTTCTGTAAAGTCTTTAATTTTGCTATTTATTATTATTGTTGTTGAGGTTGAACCTTACTCTGTAGCCCAGGTTGGCCATGAATTCCCAGTTATCCTATGGCCTTAGCCTACCAAGAGTTAGGATTATGGGACTGACTCATACAATGTAATTTTACTTAAATCAGTGATACGTTAGTTAAAATACTAAAATCCATCTAATCAGTAGACAAAAATTGTTACTGAATTTTTTTCATATAGTCAATATTTAGACTTTACATGTAATGTTACTGAATTCAGGCTCTACATTTTGATTCTCCTGCCTCCACCTCTTAAACAATTTCCCACCACAACCGGTAGATTTTGCATTTTTGTTGGAAGTAACTCAGACTTCATGACATGTATTTGAAAAAGTTGAATTATATACCCAAACTGTTGAATACATATGTTGAAAGTTTTCTGTGCTTGGGATATGCCTCAGCAGTTAAAGGTACTTGCTGGTAAAGCCTGTTGCCTGTGTTCAATTCCCCAGTTTTCATGTAAAGTCAGACACAAAAAGTAGCACATGCATTTGCTGTGGCAAAAGTTCCTCGTTTGTACATACATGTATACACATGCAAATCAGAATATTTAAAAAAGATTTTTCTAGTAATTAGATTATGAAAAAATTATTTTACCACTATCTAGAAGATGCCCTGACACACTCTCTCTCTCTCTCTCTCTCTCTCTCTCTCTCTCTCTCTCTCTCTCTCTCTCTCTCTTTTGGTGTTTCAAGGTAGGGTCTTGCTCTAGTCCAGGCTGACCTGGAATTTACTATGTAGTCTCAGGGTGGCCTCGAACTCACAGCAATCCTCTTCTACCTCTGTCTCCCAAGTGGTGTGACTAAAAGCATGCTCCCCCATGCCCGGCCTGACGTTCCTTTTTTAGAAAATATTTATGTATTTGCAAGCAGATAGAAGAGAGACAGAGAAAATGGAGTGCTAGGGCCTCCAGTTGCTGCAAATGGACTCTAGATACATGCCACACTGTGCACCTGGCTTTGAGGGCACTGGGGAAGTTGAACTCCTTCGGCTCTGTAAAACCTTTAGATAAGTTTACCTTCTAAAAGAAAAGTATTTATAATTTTTCAAAATTGTTTCAGCTGATCTTTTTTGTGTCTTATGTGCAGTTTTTTTGGCTTAATTTAAGATCTTTGTCTCATTCGTTCCAAAAAGTGTCATTTTCAGTCTCAGTTTTCTAGTAATTTTTATACCTACAATTTATTTATTTACTTATAAAATTTTCATACAAACCAAGTTCATATTTATCTAAGCTTAGGGTATAGTTTGTCAGTTAAGTTGACTATGTTCTGTAGATTTAATACTCATTAATATAATTAATATGTTATATATTTAGTTTGCTGAGAAATGAGATCTGCCCCCCCAAATGTATGTTAGATGATGGATAAGTTAACCAATGGTGGAATCATTTCACCACCGCCCCTCAGCCTCACAGTGTACTTATGTCAAAACACCATTTGGAGGCAGAGGAGGATGGCTCAATGATAAATGTTTGCCATGGAACCCTGATATCTGAAGATCAGATCCCCAGCTTTCTAGTTGCTACACAGAAAGAACCCAAGCAAAATGGCTTGTGGAAGAATGGATTTATTAGGCTAAAGACTCGAGTGGAGACTCCATCCTGGCAGGGAAAATGATGGCATGAGCAGAGGGGTGGACATCACCTCCGCCATAGCACTGCAAACAGCGGCAGGAAGGTGTGCCAAACACTGGCAAGCAGAAGCTGCCTTATAACCCCAAAAGCCCACCCCCAACAACACAGCTCTAGCAAGGTTGTAAAACCCAAACTGCCATCAGCTGAGGATCTATCAGAACACATTCATTTGTTTGTGGGGGACACCTGGATCAAACCATGACAATGACATATATCTATAATCCCTATGTGCATACAATAGTGAGGCAGTTGGGAGAATCCCAAAGCTCTTAGCAGCAATAAATAACAAGAGACTCTGTTTCAAGGTGGAAGACCTGGACTAACACCCGAGGTTGTCCTCTGACCTCTACAGGCACACTGTGACACATATACACTCATCCATACACATATACAGAGATACATGAACCCTAATATCATATTTGGGGTTGAGCTCAGTGGTATTACTAAGGCTTATATTTAGGATGTGCCAGGCTCTGGAATCACTAGCACCCAAACCTAAAAAACCCCAAACACAATGTTTCTATATGTTCACTTGTTGTGTACTGTTTGCCTGTAGTCAATAAAAGATGTTTGATATCTGGTGACAGGTTTAAATATTTTTATTTATTTGTAAATAGAATTAATAGGCACCCCAGGACTTCTTTAAGTTAAGAGACAGAAAAAGACAGTGAGTATGGGTGTAGCAGGGCTTCCTGCTGCTGCAAACAAACTCCAGCTGCAAACGCATGAGCCACTTTGTGCATCTGGCTTTATATGGATACTGGGCAATTGAACTTAGTGAATACAATATTCACTATTAGCTAAAAATCTCATATTGTCCACTTTATTTTAAAATGTTAAATAACTGGTTTTGTTCTATTGAAGCAAATTATAATTGTCCTTCAGTGTGAAATTCACCTACCCCTTTTAGTTTTTCTTTTCTTTGAGAGAGAGTGTGTGTATAGATGGGTATACCAGAACCTCCTGTCTCTGCGGACAAACTCCAGATACTTGTGTGCCTTGTTATATCTGGTTTTGCAAGTAATTGCATTTAACTGCTGAGCCATCTCTTCAGCCCCTCTCTTTTAGTCTTTATTGGTTTGGTTATAATGTTAGGGACATTCATCTATAGGTAGTATGCCTTTAAATTTTTTTAAGTGAAAATGATTAACAGAGTTATACTGACATATTTCATTGTGATTTTGGCTGTTTTTGAGGTGCTGTTTATGAAACCTATGGCCTTCAGTATATTGGGTAACCACTCCACAGATCAGTTTAATCTGGCTTAGTTTCATGTGAGTGGAGGTTATGATGTTATGCAACAAATGTTTTATTGTCATTTTTTTCAACAGAAATTGATAATGAAGGTGTAATTGAACCAGACACAGATGCCCCTCAGGCAATGGGAGATGAAAATGTAGAGGTATGTTTATGCTATCTTATTACTAGAAAGATAAAGTTCCCTGCTGTTGAAATTATTTCATAGCTCTCAGGAAAGGTACATGTTAAATCTTCCTTTGACATAAGGCATTTAGTAAAGCATTTTATCTTACTACCCAAAATATTTCTGAAAATTTCTGTTACTTGTAACCATATTCCCTTAATCTCTGAAACCTATATTTTGTTTTACTTGTTTTTAAATTTTATTTCTGATTAATCTTAAAGTAGTATAGTTGACCTAAAAGTGCATCACTACGATCAAAATTATCTTCTAATGGGCTACCAGTGCCTCATTGTTTACTAAATGATCACCCTTAAAGGAGTGAAAAGTGGCTCTTAAAAGTGGGGCTGAGCTTGGAGGTGCATGCATTTAATCCCAGCACTTGGGGGGCAGAGGTAGGAGTATTACCATGAGTTTGAGGCCAACCTGAGCTAGAGTGAGACCCTACCTCAAAAAAAAAAAAAAAAAAAGAAGAAAAAAAGAGTGGGAACTGGGCTTTTTGTGGCACATGCCTTTAATCCTAGCACTTGGGGGCCAAAGGCCGGAGGATTACTGTGAGTGTGAAGCCAGTCTGGGACTATAGAGTGAGTTCTAGATAAGCCTGAACAAGAGTGGGACCCTGCTTAACACACACCACAAAGGGAGGAAGTTTATTACATTCTAAATGAATAATGGTTAGTGACTGTTCAAGCAGCTGTAGGACCTTAACATCCATGTATTAAATCTGTAGTATTAAAATAGGTGGTTGGAAATTAGCCTTTTCATTTCTTCCCCTTTTTGAGGGGTAGGGAGAGATTTTTGAAGCTGCTTTTATTTTCCTCAATGACAATTTAAAATACATGATGTGCTTTGACCACATTCACTCTCATACCATTCCTGAATATGTATCTGAAGGAGCGAGCGAATGAGACTATGCCAGGGCTTCTAGCCACTGCAATTAACCCCAGATGCTTGTACCACTTTGTGCATCTGGATTATGTGGGTACTGAGGAATTGCACCTGAGTTGTTAGGCTCTGGAGGCAAGTATCTTAATCACTGAGCCATCTCTCCAGCCTGTTGCTTGTTTTTCTAATGGTTTTTGGCTTTTTAGACAAGGTCTGGTGCTATATCCCTGGCCAACCTTGAACTTGATATGTAGCATTAGACTGGCCTTGAAATCACAGTGATCCTCCTGCCTCTGACTCCAAAGTGCCACCAAACCTGATCTGTTTGGTTTTTGTAGTGATCTTGTATTATTTATTTATAAGCAGAGAGAGAGAGAGAGTGTGTGTGTGTGTGGGGGTGTGTGTGTGCCAGGGCCTCTAGCTACTTTGTGGATCTGGTGTACCTGGGTACTGGCGAATTGAACTCCAGTCCTTAGGCCCTGGAGGCAACCTCCTTAACTACTGCTCAGCCATCTCTCCAGCCCTGATTTGCAGTTTTAATACAGATTTTCTAGTTAGATGTAAAAACAACTTGTTAGTTTCCTTCCAATTCTTAGACCTATCAAATAATTTTCTTAATGAATTAGCCACCACCTACTTTATACAATGGTATTGGTAAAATGTATTTGGCTAAAGGAACTGCTAAAAATTTCTGTTTTTATCTGGTGGGTTTTTTTTTTTTTTTTTAGATAGGGTCTCACTATCTAACCTGGAATTCACTATGTAGACTCAGGCTGACCTCAGACTTATAGTGATTCTTCTACCTCTGCCTCCTGAGTGCTGGGGTTAAAGGCATGCATAACCATGCCCAGCTTTTATCTGTATTTTAAAAAATTTTATTTATTCATTTGAGAGGGAGAGGGAAGAGAGAGGCAGATAGAGAGAATGGGGCACACCAGGGTTTCCAGCCAGCAACTGCAAGCGAACTCCAGATGCATGTGCCACTTTGTGCATCTGGCTTTACGTGGGTTTTGGAGAAATGAACCCAGGTCCTTAGGCTTTGCAGGAAAGTACCTTAACCACTGAGCCATCTCTTCAGACACCTCTGTTTATTATTTTATATATATCTTTATTACCCATAATTAGATACACTGTATGAGCAAATAATGTGTTGGTATCCCCAATCTCTGTGTATTTAAATTTTTTTTTTTAAGAGAGAAAAAAGAGACAGAGAGTGAGTATAGTTGTAGGGCTTCCTTGCTGCTGCAAACAAACTCAAGATACATTCGCCACTTTGTGCATTTGGCTTTTTGCAGGTATTGGAGAATTGAACCTGCACTGTTAGGCAGCCATCTTTAATTACTAAGCCATCTCTCCAGCCCCTTATCTTTTTTTTTATTTGAGGTGATAGGCAGAGACAGAGAAAATGGGTACACAGGACCTCTTGGCTCTGCAGGCAAATTCTAGATACATGTACCACTTTGTGTAATTGGCTTTCAGTGCGTGCAGGGAAATAAAACTCAGGTTGGCAGGCTTTGTACACAAGTGCCTTTAACCACTGAGCCATCTTCCTAGCCCCTAGATTCATCCTTGTGTGTGTTTTTTAACCTAATTGAGATGCTCAATAGAATATATGTGTGTGTGTGTGTGTGTGTGTGCGTGTATATATATATATGTATATATATATACACGCACACACACATACATACATATATATATATATTATATATGAAAGGATGAGACATTCATGTGTGAAGGGAACTAGTTTACCCCCATGTGAAGAAGTTGGGTTTAGCTTTTATGCATAGTTCCCAAGGTGGGATGATAGGGCAGAACAACATGTTTGGTTGGGAAAAGCAAAGTAAAAGTCACACAGAAGAGTATGGGGAAGCCAGGCTTGGCTTGGTGGCAGTTACCTTTAATCCCAGCACTTAAGATGCTAAGGGTGAATCGCCATGAGTTCAAGGTCAGCCTTGGGTACAGAGTAAGTTCCAGGTCATCCCAGGTTACACTGTGAGACCCTGCCTCAAAAACAAACATAAAAGAGAAAAAAGCATAGGGATTTCAGTTTGTTTGGTATCAAAGTTAAGGCTCATTCTGTGTAATATTTCAGTTGTCAGACAGTGTAACTATCCTCTTTGGTTCTGGAAACAGATGAATGAAAATGTAAGTGTGACTACTTCATCCCTAAGAGAATCCAAATAGCTTCTTTCTCTTCCTTTCTTTTTTTTTTTTTTTGGTTTTTCAAGGTAGGGTCTTTGCTCTAGCCCAGGCTGACCTGGAATTCACTATGTAGTCTCAGGGTGGCCTTGAACTCAAGGCGATCCTCCTACCTCTGCCTCCCGAGTGCTGGGATTAAAGGCGTGAGCCACCACGTCCGGCTTTTCTCTTCCTTTCTAATGCTTCTAAAATAACCTTCAGGATTGGGAGATGACTCAGTGGTTAAAGGTGCTTACAAGGCAAGGCTTTTGGTTTCGGGCTCAGGTTCATTTCCACAGTACCTACATAGAGCCAGATGTACAAAGTAGCACATGTCTGAAGTTCTTTTGTAGCGGTAAGAGGCCCTGGAGTGCTTTTAAGTCTTTCCTCTACTTGCAAATAAATCAATAAAAATATTTTTAAGCTGGGTGTGGTGGTGCACGCCTTTTATCCCAGCACTCGGGAGGTAGAGGTAGGAGGATTGCCTTGAGTTCAAGGCCACCCTGAGACTACATAGTGAATTCCAGGTCAGCCTGGACTAGAGTGAGACCCTGCCTCGAAAAAAAAAATATATATATATATATATATTTTAAAATAGGCAGGTGTGGTGGCTCATGCCTTTAACCCCAGCACTTGGGAGGCAGAAGTATGAGAATCACTGTGAGTAAATAACCTTCAATTTTGTCTTAGATAACTGAAGAGATGATGGATCAAGCAAATGAAAAGAAAGGGGCTGCTATTGAAGCCCTAAATGATGGTGAGTACTTTGTTTTTTCTTTACTACATTCTGTAGTAGTGCGAATATTCTTTTCCCTATTGCATTGAATGTTAAATATTAGAAAAGTTGAAGGGAACTTAAATTTATTGACTTCTCATACTGTAAAAGATAATTTCCTTCTATCCAGCTATCCCATTCTTCATTGAAAAAGATGGTGAAATCATGTTAATCCCTTACCTTGCCCCCAGAGTTGGGGAAAGGTCGGACGTAGCCTCTTTTCCTTTCTCTGTTCAAAAGTAGCTTTGAGCCGAGTGTGGTGCATGCCTCTAATCCCAGCACTTGGGAGGAGTTCCAGACCAGGCTGGGACTACAGAGTTAGTTCCAGGTCAGTATGGACCATCGTCAAACTCTGCCTTACAAAAAAGCAGCTTGTTTTGAAAAAAATGAAAAGCAATGGGCCAGGGAGATGGCTCAAAGCCTGCCGGCCTGGGTTCAGTTATCTAGTACCTACATAAAGCCAGATGCACAAAGTGCTGTATGCATCTGCAGTTCTGTTTTAGTGGCAAAAGGCTCAGGTGTGCCCCCTCCACTCTTATTCTGTCTCCTCACAAATACATTTTTAAAAAGTAATAAAGGCTTTCAAAAAAATAAGTAACAATCTCTAACTTTAAAAAAAAATACTTATTTATGGCTGGGCGTGGTGGCGCACGCCTTTAATCCCAGCATTTGGGAGGCAGAGGTAGGAGGATCACCATGAGTTCGAGGCCAGCCTGAGAATATGGAGTGAATTCCAGGCCAGCCTGGGCTAGAGCGAGACCCTACCTTGAACCCCCCCCCCCAATATATATATATATAAATTTTTTTTTTTTGCAAGAAGAGAGAGAAGGGGAAAATCAAGGCCTCCTGCCAATGCAGACGAACTCCAAATGCGCGTGCCATTTTTGTGCATCTGGCTTTACGTGGTGGGTATTGGGAAGTTGTGCCTGGGCCTTTAGGCTTTGCAAACAAGCACCTAAACTGAGGAACCATCTCTGCAGCCCAGAAATCTCTTAACTTTTGACAGAGTAGCACCCTTGACAGATGATGTTCATAGGCATAACACTTGCTAGACCAAGACTAAAGTGTGTACTATGTCTTCAAAATATTCTATCAGCCGGACGTGATGGTGCACACCTTTAATCCCAGCAGTGGGAGGCAGGCGTAGGAGGATCGCTGTGAGTTGACCACACTGAGACTACATAGTGAATTCCAAGTCTGCCTGGGCTAGAGCGAGACCCTGCCTTGACAAATAAGCATACCTATTCTCTGTCTCTCCTTGCAAATAAAGAAAGAAAGAAAGAAAGAAAGAAAGAAAGAAAGAAAGATTTAAAAATATTAAGGAGGTGGGGAAGGATGGTGCACATCTTTAATCCCAATACTTGGCAGGCAGAGGTAGGAGGATGGCTGTTTGAGACCACCCTGAGACTAGACTACATGGTGAATTCCAGGTCAGCCTGAGCTAGAGAGAAGACCTTAGAGAGGGTGTGACTTGCCCACTATATGTGCAATACTATTGTTTTATTATTTATTATAACTGCTTTTTTTTTTTTTTTTTTTTTGAGGTAGGGTCTCACTCTAGCCCAGGCTGACCTGGAATTCACTATGTAGTCTCATGGTGGCCTCAAACTCACAGTAGTCCTCCTACCTCTGCCTCCCAAGGGCTGGGACTAAAGGTGTTGGCCACCATGCCCTGCTATAACTGCTTTTTTTGATGTATGCAAATGTGCACATGTATAGAGCACAGAGGAGTACAACAGGTATAATACCTCACTCTTCTGCCTTATTTCCTTGAGATGGAGTTGCCAGTTTGGGTCAGATTTGCTAATCTATAAGCCCCAACAATCCTCTCTTCACTCCTCCCTTAGGACTATGTAGCCCTGCTTAGCTTTTTACATGCATGCTGGGGATTGAACTCGTGCTTGTGCAGTAAACACTTACTCTCTGAGCCATTCCCCCAGCTGCTGTTAACACTTTTGTGCAATGCTGGACATCTGGGCCTTGTGCATATTAAGGCCTGTGCTATCTATATCTGTGCTATAGCTCCAGCCTTTCATTCTTTTTGTTACGTGTTTTTTTAAATTTTCCTACTGTCTCAGCAATATTTAGCAGTTAAAAATGACACCTTATAAGTCACATTTTTGTTTTCTTATTTTTTTTCCCAAAGAAACTTGTTGATATTCCTGTAAAAATTGGATCTAGTTCTAAATCTGTAGTCTATCCTTAAGGATAAAACTTTAATTAACATCTCTAGGTCAGGTATTGTGAGTACAAAAACAAGAGCCACCTTCATTAAAGACTAGATTGTGTGCTGTTGTGCCTCGGATTCCAGTTCTGCCACTTAACTGCTTTCTCGATACAACAGCAAGTTTGACAGAGTGGAATAGTTTGCAAAATCTAAAATAACTATTAGTGGTTATTTTCAGAAAAAAAATACGTCAACTTCTGACCTATAAAAATGGAGGGACAGTTTATTTGGTTGGAAGATATGGATGAATAGCACATGAGGAGATGGAAAGTGAGTGAAATGTTTTGTTTCAGAGCTGCAGGTGAAACTCAGCAGTAGAGAGAGTACTTGCCTGAATGTGTGACACCCTGGGTTTGATCATGGTACTGGGTGGTAGTTTTGAACATGGTAGATCTCAGTTACCAAATGTGATCACCTGCAGTATATATTGATGGTAGTTCCTCCTAAGACATTCTTATGTTTTCATAGTTCTCTTAAAATCCCTTATTCTCTATAAACTGGTAGATACATTTCTCAGCCAATTTTGTCAATTTAAAATCCCGTGTTTGCCTTGCCTTTCTGAGAATTAAGTTAGACTTTGTACAAAGAGCTGTTCTAGAGGTGGAGGAGATAGTAAAGTGCATGCCTTGAGGTAGGTATCACTACCTCTGCTCCTTAAAGCTGCTCTTAGGAGCAGAGCCCGAGAGGTGGGAGAACTCACTCTTGGTACCCCCATCCCAGAGTGGGCTCGCTGCCTCTAGCAGCAGCCTGAGGGAAAGGTAACTGAAGAGAAGTTTAGTTTAAGCCTTTACTGACCTGCTGCATATGCTGCCACTGTCATTCTGATCTCCCTGCAGCTGTGGCTGTTTGTGCATGCACGCACTCCCTGGTATTTTTATTGAGCATCCAAAAGCCAGTAATACGTGGACAAGTGTTGCAAGCACATTTTGTGAGCAAAGGGCAAGGAGCTTTTGACTTGAAAGGGATTTTGGGGTCTGACCTGTTCGACTCTGCTGATCCAGAATACACATATATGCTCATCACAAATGTAATCATTTAAGCAGAGCTCATTATCTTCAGTGCTCTGGTCAGGTCTTAGGCTTGTATGCTTGCATTGAATCATGAGTCCAATTGGGTCACTGTGGAAAGTGGGCAAAGAGCCTAGCTTAAGATAGTCGTCCTCTCCAAGTGGTGCTTGTCAGTATCTGTCATCATCTGTGCTGTTCTGGCTAAAAGTGCTCCAAGGCACAGGAAGCCTAGTCACATTGCTTTAAGGGCTGGATTACATGGTTGTGAGATTAACTTCAGGGCATGTTACAAGTAAGAATTTCGCTTCTCACCACAAAAATCTCAGAAAAGATATTTGTAAGGCCCATAAGAAATATACCCATAGTTCTTTCTCATACATATTTCATTCTCAGCTCAATCCTACAGTTTGTTCTTATAGTACAACCCTACCCCACAACACATGTCCTTAAGGACTGGGCACTGAACCCAGTGCCCCATGCTTGTTAGCAAGTACTTATGGTGCTCTACCTCTAAGCTGTCTCTCCTCCTTAGCCCAACCTTGCTTTTTTTTGGATTAAGAAAAGACTCTATAAGACATACATAGGAGATTGAATATTATTATTTTTGTGCAGTGATGATGTCTCAATAACTTCTGCTTTGTTTTAGGTGAGCTTCAGAAAGCTATTGACTTGTTCACAGATGCCATCAAGCTAAACCCTCGTTTGGCCATTCTGTATGCAAAGAGAGCCAGGTGAGTGGGGCTGCTTCAGTCACAAAGCTCCCCTGGTGAACACCTACACTTGTTTGTTTAAATTTGTTTCCTTAGTAATCTCCAAGGTTTTAGTTTTTGAAATGAATTTTTTTTTTTTTTTTTTTTTCCGAGGTAGGGTCACACTCTAGCCCAGGCTGACCTGGAATTCACTATGTAGTCTCAGGGTGGCCTTGAACTCATGGTGATCCTCCTACCTCTGCCTCCCTAGTGCTGGGATTAAAGGTATGTGTTACCACGCCCAGCGAAATGAACATTTTTTAATATCACACTTATTTTTTAGTGTCTTCGTCAAATTACAGAAGCCAAATGCTGCCATTCGAGATTGTGACAGAGCCATTGAAATTAACCCTGACTCAGCTCAGCCTTACAAGTGGCGAGGGAAAGCACACAGGTAAATAACAAAATCCAAGTATTTTCAGAACTTATTTAAATCCAGTATTTCAAAAGTATTGTTATTTGTGGGAAAAGAGAGTAGATGAGCATGCCATGGCCTCTTGCTGCCGCAGATAAACTCTAGGTGCATGTGCTACCTTGTGCATCTGGCTTTATGTGGGCACTGGGGAATTGAACTCCAGCCAGCAGGCTTTGCAAGCAAATACTTTTGTCCACTGAGCAATCTCCCCAGTCCTAAATTAAGTAGTTTTATGTACTTTGTTTTAAAAATTTGCCTTAGGGCTCTAATTTCAAAGTAATGGTTAGTGTCAAGAATCAGGAAATGTTGCAATCAGCTTTTTTTGTTGCTGCTCAGAAAAGAAGCTGACCAAAGTTGCTTGTGGGAGAAATGGGTTTATTTTGACTTAGAGATTCGAGGGGAAGCTCCATCCTGGCAGGGAAAACAATGGTATGAGCAGACAGGGGTGGACATTACCTCCGCCACAGCACTGCAAATAGTGGTGCTAAACACTGGCAAGGTGAAGCTGGCTATAATCCCCATAAGCCCGCCCCCAACAACACAGCTCCAACAAGGTTCCAATTCTATAACTCATCAGCTAGGGATTGAGCATTCAGAACACATTTGTTTGTGGGGGACACCTGGATGAAACCATAAGAAAACACCAAAGAATCAATGAGATGCTGGGTGTGGTGGTTTGCATTTGTAGTCCAGGGCTCAAGGTGGATAGGCAGGTACCCAGGGCAAGCCAGCTGGGTAGGCTAGCCTCATGGGTGAGTTCTGGATTTAATGAGTGATCCTTTTAATAAATAAGGTGAAAGGCAATTGAAGAAGGCATCTAACAGTAACATTACCTCCACACATGCGTACACAACAAACATATAGACAAAAATTTAAAAATAGGCTGGGCATGGTGGTGCTTGCCTCTAAATATCAGAGGTGTAGGAGGATTGCTATGAGTTCGAAGTCACCCTGAGATGACATATTGAATTCCAGGTCAGCCTGAGCTAGAGTGAGACACTACCTTGAAACCCCTCCCCCCCCAAAAAAAAAAAAAAACAAAAAACTGAGAAGGAGGGCTAGAGAAATGGGTTAATGGGTTAGCAGTTAGATGCTTGCCTGCAAAACCTAATGACCAGAATTTGCCCAGTACCCACGTAAAGCCAGATACACAAAATGACCCATGTGTCTGGAGTTTTGTTTGCAGTGACTAGAGAACCTAGCCTCTTTGCTTGCAAATAAATAAAAATTATAAAATATATGTATGTGTGTGTGAAATAACTGAGAAAGGATATCCCTCCCTCCAGTTTAAGAAAATCACTTAATATTTTTGCTCATATAGCAAAATATAAGGTAAGGTTCCCCATTCCCCAAAAAGAAAGCCTAGAAAAGAGGGCAGTATTACACTACTGTCCTTAAGGAATTTTTATTTCCAAACTTTTAATTTTGAGCTACAAGTATAAAGGAAAAGGAATACAATCAATAGTCTGAAAGTACTTCAGTCACTACTAGGACCTACAGAAAATGGGGAAAACAAATAAATTCCACCCAGACTAGTAATCATTCTTGGGCAAAATTTAATTTGAAACAAATAGGTATTTGTGTATTGGGATGCAGCTCAAAGACATTTACATCTTACATGGATTGAAAAGTTTGCTAAACCTGAAGTGTGATGAAGAAGAGATGAAGATGAATATTCTTGGTACCTGTATTAAGTGGCTCACAGTTAATTGTTAGTGATTTTTATGAAGTTATTGAAATAAAATAAAATAAAATCTTTTGTGGGAATAGGACAAATTTACACTTTTTTTTTTCTTATTCACTCGGTAGTCTCAGGGTGGCCTCAAACTCACATCAATCCTCCTACCTCTGCCTCCCCAGTGCTGGGATTAAAGGCATGCCCAGCAGAGACCTTGGCTTTCTGATACAAGCATGTACTCAAGTTGTACTTAACTTATTTCAGATTAAGAATAACCCATTTCTCCAAGAAACCATAGTTTTGTTTGTTTTTTTAGTGGATACGGAGATTTAGACGGTAGGGTATAGTGCTTCTGTATGTCATTACTATTATTTCAAAAAACAGAACTAAGTAAAGTGTGACTGTTTTCTTGGTAATCTTTATCCTTAGAGTATATCCCATTTAAAATACATAGTTAAAGGCACTGTTTAAAAACTTATTTCAGGCTTGTAGAGATGGCTCAGTGGTTAAAGGTGCTTGCTTGCAAAGCCTGTGGGCCATGGTTCAGTTCCCCAGTGCCCACATAAAGCCAGAATGTTAAAGTAGTGCATGTGTCTGGAATTTATTTGCACTGACAGGAGACCCTGGCGCGCCCATACTCACTTTGTCATTCAAATAGTGATTATTTTTAGAAGTTAACTCAGTTTATGTTTCTTTTTCTTTATGTTGTCAGCATGTTATATACAGTTAATCCCATTTCTCTTTGTATTTAGATTTAGGATTTGCTTTTTTTTTTTCAGCGATAGGGAGGTTGTGAGTGAGTGAGTAAGTATGGATTATCAGGGCCTCCTGCCACTGCAAACTCCAAATACATGTGCCACTTTGTGCATCTGGCTTTACATGGGTACTGGGGAATCGAACCTGAGCCATCAGGCTTTGTAAGCAAGTGCCTTTAACTGCTGAGTCATCTCTCCAGCCCTAGGATTTTTCTTTAAATATTTTATATATTTATTTGAGAGAGAGAGGCTCCAGGGCCTCTAGCCACTGAAAACAAACTCCAGATGCATGTGCCACCTTGTACATTTGGCTTTACGTGGGTACTAGGGAATCGAACTTGGTTCCTTCTCCTTTGAAGGCAAACACCTTAACTGCTAAGCCCAGATTTGTTTTACATTGACATATTAAGAGAATCCAAAGTGAATTTATTTTTATATAATTTTATTTACTTTAATTAGAAAATAGGCACACTAGGGCCTCTTACCACTGCAGACAAATTTCAGGCTCATGTGCCACTTTGTGCATCTGGCTTTATGTGGGTAGTGGGGAATTGAACCCTGGTGGTAGGTTTTGCAAGCAAGTGCCTTTAACCCCTGAGCCATCTCCCTAGCCCTCAACATGGAATTTAAAGTTAAACTTAGATAACTGTTTCCATTGATGTCTCCTCTTTTCCATTCTTACCTATCCCCACCAACTGTTAGTTACTTGTTTATGTGTGTGGGTGTCTGCATACCAGGGCGCACTTCATTTGAGGCAGGGTTTCTCGTTCACAATGCACAAGCTTCTGGAAAATTCTCCTGTCTCCACCTCCCGTCTCACTCCTGATGTGCTGAGATTCTAGAAACCCACCACATAGCTTCTCCCTTTCACATGAGATCGAGGGATAGGAACTCAAATACTCAGGCTTGAGCAGAGCAGCGAGTGCTTTTTCTCTTAAGTGAGCTCCCCAGGCCCTAATTTCTTTTGAAAGCAAAACATGTACATGACTTTTTCTCTTCAATGCTACATAGGAAATAACATGACAAGTTCATATCATGCTAATTCTTGATGAGTCAAAAGTTACAATACTAGCCGGGTGTGGTGGCGCACGCCTTTAATCCCAGCATTTGGGAGGCAGAGGTAGGAGGATCACCATGAGTTCAAGACCATCCTGAGACTACACAGTGAATTCCAGGTCAGCTTGGGCTAGAGTGAGACCCTACCTTGAAAAACAAAAAACAAACAAAAAGTTATTATACTATATAATTTTTTTGCCGGGAGGGGGTAGTTTTGAGGTAGGGTCTCACTCTAGTTCAGGCTGACCTGGAATTTACTATGTAGTCTCAGGGTGGCCTTGAATTTAGGGCATTCCTTCTACCTCTGCCTCCCAAGTGCTGGAATTAAAGGCGTGTGCCACCATGCCTGGCCACTACATACTTTTAAAGCTTTGATATTCTGAAATCAAATAGGAAAGCAGGAAATTTCAGTTACCTGTTACTATAACATAATACTTGGTTTGGTTCATGAAAAATTATCATATTACATATTATAGTAAATATTTAGCTCTAGACTTTTTTTGTCACAGTTGCTTTTATAACCATGCTACATTGGGTGAATATTTCTTATAATTAATGAGTTTGAAATGTATTACAGACTTCTGGGCCATTGGGAAGAAGCAGCCCATGATCTTGCCCTTGCCTGTAAACTGGATTATGATGAGGATACCAGTGCATTGCTGAAAGAAGTTCAACCAAGGGTATGCTCCATTAGAGAAAGTCAGTGCTGTAGGACTCCGTCAGTCATGGGCTTGGTGGCTATAACTCACCTGACAGTTTATAATTCACCCCAAATTTGAGCTCCACCATGGAATTCTCATTAGGTTTTCATACTTTCATTTCTCATGCTGTATTAGAGGTAGCTGTATTTGTTTACAAGGCTACAGTGGAATTAGAGGCAGAAAGGCAAAAATGGAAATGGAAGAGGGCAGGTTTATAACAAGAACCAGACAATCTACAAAATGTGACTCAGGGTCAGATTCCACATCTGGTCTCTCCTTATGTGTTGTAGGTGTTTACAGGCAGTTTAATAAGGCATGATGGCTTTCTTGGGTCATTTTAACTTCTTTTCTTTTGGTCTCTACTCTGCCTTACAATTTTTTAAAAATTAAATAATGAATTATACCTTTTAAGAATTCTGTTAAAGGGTGAAATTGGAATAGCAATGTAGCTCAGTGATAGAGTGCCTAGCATGTTCTAGAAGATGGCTTATCTACTACCAGACTTAATCATTTTTTTATAGAAAAATCAGAGTTGTTGTACAAGATATTCTAGACATAAAAATATTAATTGTATGATCTAAAGTAACAGTTAAATACAAATCTCTTAGTCCCCAAGGCATCTGAAAACAATCCACTGCAGTTTCTCTCCCTTCTATGCTGATCATGTGCTTCACTCCCAGGCTCCAGACTAAATGCTTCTGGTCTGTCCCTCCTCATTTTATAGATGAAGAAACTGATGGGCTTTGTAGTCAATCTCTGTCTTCCCATGGAAGACATTAATGCCAGTTGTCCTACTGAACTCAGCCGTGACTTCTGAATCCTCAACCATAGGTGTGATTAGTAGTTGCAGTGCAACTCAATAACACTTGCTGCCTAGTCAGCTGTGAGACTGTTTATCTTAAGCTATGTCCAACACCAGGCTTTTCTCTTATTCATAGTGTCTCATGCATTGACATTGGTTGCAAAGCCCTACTTTGTGTGTGCTGTAAGGTCAATCTGTTATTTCTTAGAACTATGTTAGATTAAACAAGTCTCTATGAGCAAACTAATTTGTAAATTTACTTTTTTCGAGTCAAACATTTTGAGGCTAACTTTTCATGGTTATTTTTTGTTCTAGGCACAGAAAATTGCTGAACACCGAAGAAAGTATGAGCGAAAGCGTGAAGAGAGAGAGATAAAAGAAAGAATAGAAAGAGCTAAGAAGGCTCGAGAGGAGCATGAAAGAGCCCAGAGGGTAAACTTCTGTCACTAATCTATGAAGAGTTTTAAGATACTGTTCTACAGTTTTATGCTGGTTCTGTAGTCCTAGGCAGCTAGCTACTTAATCGAGTCTTCTTTGCAGCCTTGTGTCTAGTTTGTGGGAATGTTTTCAGTCGTTACGTTTAAATGACCTGGTACTTCACCTACATATACTTCATTTTCTTCTGAAATTAGAAATGGGGGGTTGTATAGCATACTTCCTCAGGTATCCCCCACCATTCTATTTTAAATTAGTTTATTTCCTTTTTTTCTTAAAGGAAGAAGAAGCCAGACGACAATCGGGAGCTCAGTTTGGCTCTTTTCCAGGTACATTTAAGGAAAAACTTGTTAGTGGTCTAAATAGTTAAAATGAATTCTGATTCGGTATCTCATGAGTGTGTATGTATACATGTAACGTGTACAGGGAGAAGTTGAGGTAACACTGAATACATTTACTGCTATCAGTCTGTTAACCTTTACAAAGTTGTTTTCATTAAAATTTTTTCTGTTAGTGGAAATACTTTGTTTTGTGCTCACAATTTGAGTAATACCTTAAAAAATAGCTAACATTTATTGAGGTATTTCTAAATTTCCATAGTAAGATTATGTCCTATTATATAGAATGATATTCATGAGGATACTATATAAAAATATAGAATTCCTAGATTTTAAAAAATTTGAGAAACCAAGTGTAGTGTCACACGCCTTTAATCCCAGCACTCAGGAAGTAGAAGTAGGGGAATCTCAGTGATTTTGAGGCGACCCTGAGATTGCATAGTGAATTCCAGATTTGCCTGGGCTAGAGTGAGACCCTACCTTGAAAAAAAAAAAAAGGAAAAATTTAATTAAATTTTTAGCTTATAGCTTTATTTCATGCTTAAAATACAAATCTTATTGCAGGTAACTTTACAGAAATTTCCCCTAGTGAACTAGTACTAGAGAGGGTTTTCTGTCATGTGCATTTTATTTATTACCTGAATTTGACAATCTTTGTCCTAGAGATTTTTTTCATGAGTTGTAACTGACTTTTCAGAGCTTTAGAGGAGCTAGATGTTGTAATCTGTTTCCCTTAATTTCCTTATGTGTGACTGTTACTTATGACTTTGTTTGAAGTATTGTAAACCTGAATTAATTTTTTTACGTGTTTAGTTTTTTTAATGACTTTTGTAGTTACCCTTAGTCTATAACATACATTAATGTTTCCTGTTTCCCCCTTCCCAGTGTTGGAGTGTGCATAAAAGTTTATTGTAGTAAAGAAACAGTAGAGGCTTGGACTGTAGCTCAGTCAGTGGAGTACTTACCCTAGCATGCAGAAAGCCCTGGGCGAATTCAGTTGTTGCAAACTGGGCACTCAAGAGGTGAAGCCAAGAGGATCAGAAAGTGGTCATCCTTGGCGATGTAGAGAGATCAAGGACAGTCTGGGATATATGAGACCCTATCTGAAAATGAGAGAATGGTAAAAAATAATGTGGATTTCTAATTTAGCAGTATGCCAAGAGAAGCAAATCCTTTTGCAACAGAATTATTCTCTAAAGAAGAGTTACCAGGAATGCTCCTGGAGAGATGACTCAGTAAAGCACTTGCCAAACAAGTGAGAACCTACATTCAGATTCCCAGCACCCATGTATGTGCTAGGTGGGTGTGGTAGTCTGCCTATATGTAATCCCAGCACTCAGGGAATGGTCACAAGCTCCCCAGGACATACTGTCTGGGTAGACTTGCTAAAATGGTGAACTCTAGGTTCAGTGGAGAGATCATGTATCAGTAGATGATGAGGTATAGAGAACAATTGAGGAGGAAATCCAGCATCAACCTCTGACTTCCACATGTACGCAAAGCACCCACCTACACCTACACAGTAGAGATGCAGGCTTTGCTGGTCCTGGTGGCACATGCCTGAAATCTCACTTTTAGGGAGATGGAGAAACAAGAACCACTATGAGCCATAGGCTCTGTCTCAAAGAAGTCAAGTGACTGGGGAGACTGCTAAGTGGTTAAAGCTTGCTTGCAAAGCCCATGTGTCCAGGTTCTATTCCCCAGCATCCACATCAAGCCAGATGCAAAAAGAGGTGCATGTACTTGAAATTCATTTGCAATGGCAAGAGACCTTGGTGTGCCCATGCACGCACATGCAAATAAGTAAAAATATTTTTTTAAAAATTCAGATTCCTAGTATTTTAAAAATCTTATATTTCCATAGTTGTATATGGGGGTATGTACAGATGTGCACACCAGGGTCTCTTGGGGCTGCAAATGTTAATTTGGCTTTATGTGAGTGGCTGGGGAATTGAACCTGGACTGGCAGGCTTTGCAAGCAAGTGCATGTCTTCAGTCATTGAGCCAACTTCCCAGCCTCACTTTCAGATATTTTGATTGTATCTGGGGTAGAAATCTGAGTTCAAAAGATTTTCTGGGCCTGGCAGCACACACTTGTAATTCTAATCCTTGGGAGGTAAAACCAGGAGGATCAGAAGATCAAGGCTAGTTTCATTATATAGCAAGTTCATGGCCTACCTGCGCTACATGGGACCCAGTCTCTAGAAACTAAAATAAAGAAATCCATAAATTTTTATAATGCTTCTTTCAGAAAGTTATTAAAGGAATAACTTCTAGAGTAGTATACTCTAAACCAAAAAAACTAAATTATGTCTTGTGCACTTTTTCTTTAGTAATCAGTAAAGAAGAAAATCCTAGTCTGATAGAAATTAAATTGAAACCAATAATATTCAAGAATGAGGAATTCAAATTGGATTGAGTGGTGCGTGGTGGTATATATTTGTAATCCCAGCACTTGGGAGGCTGGGAAAGGAGGATCCAGAGTTCCAGGTCAACTATCCTGTCTCAGTCATCTTCGTACATATACAAGATGACTTAATTTTACTATTCAGAGAGACTATTTTGTGGCTCTCTATTTTTAAGGCAACATTAATTTTGTCTTAATAGTTCTATGTGAATAAGAAATAAATTCAGGAGTTGGTCAAGTCTTATTTTTAGGAGAACCTAGAAGCCCTGCTGTTGGTTCAGATTAGACTGTAAAGAGTGCTTTGTGCTTAGTGGTATCTGTGTCCCCTATGAGTGTGTTTGGGGAGGGGTGAAGGTGAAGTTAACTGTAAGGAAATAGTTGGAAGTGTGTTTGGAGTGTATAATTCTTTCATTTTCTTTCAGGTGGCTTTCCTGGGGGAATGCCTGGTAATTTTCCTGGAGGAATGCCTGGAATGGCAGGGGGCATGCCTGGAATGGCAGGAATGCCTGGACTCAATGAAATCCTCAGTGATCCAGAGGTTCTTGCAGCAATGCAGGTAAGCTTTAGAAGAATAAAGTTGGACTTTAATCGTTGAGGCATTCATTTCTTTCCTAATTTGTGTGGTGACAGAGGTAACTCAGCCTTTTTTTATTTATCTTAGTTATCATTTAGCCAATTTTTTTGCTGTGACATTCATTTTCCCTTTTTATTGAGGTTAAGTTTTTAAAAATTTGTTTAATGAACTGGAGAAATAGCCATAAGGACGCTTGCTTGCAAAGCCTGAACAGGGTCTGGGGTTGATTCCCCAGTGCCCACATAAAACCAGTTGCACAAAGTGGTGCATGCATCTGGAGTTGATTTGTAGTGTCAGGAGGCCCTGACACACCCACTCATTCTCGTCTCTCTCAAATACTTTAAAAAATTTATTTTAGCGGAAAGATTGTGAGAGCCGTGGTGGGGGAGACAGTCCAGAGGCATGGCACCCTTCAGTAACAACACACTTGGGCCTGGAAGACCGGGCTGAGTACTAGGCTATCCAGGATCCCCTGCCACAAGGACTAATACAGAAAGCCCATGGAGGAGGATATCCAGCTGATCGGGGATGGGGAGGAGGGGAATTGGGGATAACAACTCATTATTTGCCCACTAAAAGTAACTCATTATGGACAATAAATATATATTTTAAAAAATTAGGAAATACCAATATTTTGCAATTATGTCAGTTGTCCATTTCTGTTAAAGTTAATGTGTTTCTCTTTTTTTCATTTTTTCATTATTTAGTTCAAGTGACAGAATTGAGCCTGACTCTGAAGTACAAAAAGTTGTAGATCTAAAAGAGCATTTAGAATATTCAACTTGTTCCAATAGTACACTTTGTGTACATTATTATAAAAAACCCATGTCCTTTCTTTGCAGGATCCAGAAGTTATGGTGGCCTTCCAGGATGTGGCCCAGAACCCAGCAAATATGTCAAAATATCAGAACAACCCAAAGGTTATGAGTCTCATCAGTAAATTATCAGCCAAATTTGGAGGTCAAGCTTAAAGCCCATTTATTTGCAGAAGCCCTTGCTCAAGGAAGAGCAACCTAAATCACTTAATGGATGTCGC
>PVHP010014026.1:0-39920 GCA_004024765.1 Zapus hudsonius | reverse complement strand
TGTCACATCTTGACACAGAAACATTTGTACAACTATATTTATAGCAGCTCAATTCATAATAGCCAAGTATTGGAATCAACCCAAATGCCCATCCATGGAGGAATGGACAGAGAAACTGTGGTATATTTACACGATGGAATTTTACTCAGCTGAAAGGAAAAATGATATATCGAAATTTAGGAAAAAATGGTCTGACTTCAAGCAGATCTTACTAAGCGAACACTCAAAAGAACAGAGAATCGGACGCCGCATATTCTCCCTCATATGTGGTCCTTAACCAGGATAACCGTGTTCTTTATGCAGACTAGTAGTAAGAAGTGAGAGGTTATGAAGGAGGGGTAAGGGATGGGAGGAGGGAAACGGCTTAAGCTTGAGGATAAACCATATTAGGTTCAAAAACATAAAATCCTCACGAGCATATTGTAACCTATTGAGTAAGTAGTGAGCGTTATCTGGCAAGAGGGACCATGAGTGGTAGGGGAAAGTCTAAGCCTGTGAGTAATTAGATCAGCCTGACAACCCCTGGTTCCAACCACTGGTTCCTTCCCTCCCTGAGATGTTGACCAAAGTGACTCATGAGATTCCAACAACAAGAAAGAATTCTGTCAAAGCTCTTGGGTGCCCTTCCTAGGCCTGAGGCAAAACCCTGTTGCTGAAGAAACCACAGAATGCCATGGACAAGCGTCAAGAGACCCTTCAACATCCGAAACGGTATCCAGCCCCCAGAAGGCAGTTAGTGTAGTGCTAGAAGGCACTGCACGGGCTGCCAGGTGAAAATGATCAACAACAGCTGGAGTAAACAGAGACCACTGACACGAAACACAATCTGTGGTCATGAGTAGGTTGACCACACCCCCTACTGGGAGAGAACAGCAAACCAAGGAAGGAGCACTTGTGCAACGGAGGAGCCTGGGCCTGGGGAAGACAATCAACAGCCTTCAAATTAGGCCAATTTTCCATTTAGTGAGGGGGACCCCTTATCTGGAACTTCGGATTCAAGGCGATAGTTACCGGATCCCATAGTCTTGGGCTCCTAAGACAAGATGCACTGTGGGAGCGATTGACGGGGAGGCTACTAAAAATAGAATCTAGGTAAACCAGAATGGTGTATATTTGTTAACCTACACTGATCACACTCTCCGATGGAGATTGTGTTTGTATTTTTCAGGATGCAGCGAGAGAGCTGGGGACCATCTAACCCTACCAACCAACTGTAGGCCGATAGCTGAGATTCTGGCAAGAGAGGAGCCACCACAGTCATACCGTGGAGGATCCATATGGAACCCCGCAGAGAATAATGGGAGGAACAAGCGACCCACAGCCACAGACATTCAATCTACACAGGATAAGCCAGTGAGACAGAAACCAACAATCTTCGACACAAAGACCCCTAAACTCACAACCTTAATACTCATCCACCACGACTCAGGGAACTATGCGGAAGAGGGATCGGAAAGATTGTAAGAGCCGTGGTGGGGGAGACTATCCAGAGGCATGGCACCCTTCAGTAACAACACACTTGGGCCAAGAGGACCAAGCTGAGTACTAGGCTATCCAGGGTCCCCTGCCACAAGGACTGATCCAGATGGCCCACAGAGGAGGATATCCAGCTGATTGGGGATGGGGAGGGGGGCATTGGGTATAACAACTCATTGTTTGCCCACTGATAATGTAACTCATTATGGACAATAAATATGTATTTTTAAAAAAAAACTTCAACATAAGACCTGAAAGTCTGAAAATCCTGAGAGAAAAAATAGGAGGAACTCTCCATGAGATAGGAGTGGGGAAAAACTTCCTGAACAAACATTCCAGTAGCCCAGCAAGCGCAACAACCACTTAACCAATGGGATCTCATCAACCTTAAAAGCTTCTGTACAAACATTCCATACTCACCATACTCAGAGCCAATAGACCACCATCAAATCAGGAGATAATTTTGCCAGGTATAACACGGAGAGAGGTCTAATATATAGAACTTATAAAGAACTCAAAAAATAAAATAAATCAAACAGCCCTCTAAAAATTGGGGCTTTGTTCTCAACAGAGAATTCACAGAGGAGGAAACACAAGTGGCCAATTCTCATTTAATAAAGTGTTCATCATCCTTAATCATCAGGGAGATGCAAATTAAAAGAACAATGAGATTCCACCTTATTCCAGTCATAATGACAATATTTTAAAAATCCACCAACAACAGATGCTGGCAAGGATGCAGGGGAAAAGGAACCCTCATTTACTGCTGGTGGGACTGCAAGCTTGTGCAACCACTATGAAAATCAGTGTGGAGTCTCCTGAATAGAATGGATATAGAGCTACCAATGAACCCAGATATCCCTCTACTGGGCATCTACCCTCAAGATTTCACTCCTCAGCACAGAGACATTTGCTCAACCATGTTTATAGCGACTTAATTCATAATTCCCAAGAATTGGAATCAACCCGAATGCCCATCACTGGATGAATGGATATCAAAGTTGTGATACACTATGGAATTATATTCAGCTGAAAGGAAAAATGACATAATGAAATTTAAAAAGTGGACGGACATAGAGCAGATCATACTTAGCAAACTCACACAAGAACTCACACAAGACAAATACCGCATAGTCTCCTTCGTCTGTGGTTCCTATCCATATTAAGCTTGAACTCTAAGCAAACCTGGTATGTAAAATGAGAGACTGTAAAAAGGGATAGAAGGAATTGGAGGAGAGGGACAGGAGGGTTGAGGGACTTAAACAACAAGCTAAACCAATAATGAATTGATACCATAAAATCTTTACTTTCATACAGTAAGCTCTTGAGGAAACTGTGGGCATTGCCTGGTAAGAGTGGTCATGAATAGAATGGGAGAAAGACTAACCCCAAGAAAAATCTCTCAGGGCTACAACTCCCTGTCCCAGTCACTGGACACTTCCCCCACTGAGCTGTTGATCAAAGATGACCAAGAGGTCCCCAAAACAAGACAGACCTTTGTCAAAGATCTTGAATACCTGCCCCAGGCCAAAGGCAAGGACACTACTGCTGAAGATAAAACAGGGTTTCTACACACAACACCGATAGACCCTGCTAGATTCAAAAGGGTAACCAGCACGCAGATGGTAGCATGTGTAATGCTAGAAGCCATTACATGAGCTGCCAGAGGAAATTGGTCAATGATATGTGGAGAAAGAAAAGACCACTAATATATAATACAGACTGATGATACAATAATGCTGAACACATTAGTATATAAAAGAGACCAGCAAGTCAAGAAGTGCTCATCTGTGCTACCCATGGCCCAGGGGCCTCCTGTTTCTTAGGAAGAGGCCGGGAGATCGGGTCTTTCCCTCATTCAGGTACCCATCTGGTAGACTGGGCTGTCCACTCACTCTCACAATCACAGTCACTCAGAGTTTGAACAATTTTTTACTATATAATTTTCACTAAAATCCTGGTCTACCTAGACTCAACACTGGAACAGCTTCAGTCTCAGATAGAAGGGGGGAGCTATCACCTCAGAATCACATCAAGGGCAGCTACGCACCCCCTGTTGGGGATTCTATCTGGTGCAGATGGCCATTCAGTATTCCCATCTCTTTCTACTGGATTGGTGGAACAGCCCAAGGCTCCAAAATCCTCCTTGGCTTCCTGGAAAGGAAACTCCGGAATCACTTCAGATGTGTGAACTTCTCAGTTTCCAGGGGCCGAAGCGGGGGCTGCAGAGCCTAGGAATGGCAGCTCCATTTTACCCAACAAGCGATATGGCAATCCCATCTCACTGAGGCCTCTAGGATGATACAGAAATATCCTATGCCAATGAGAGACAGGGGCATGCCAACTAGAGGAGAGTGGAGTTTAATCACACTAGCAGGCCAAAGCTTGGGTAACCTGAAAAGGCATTGGCTCCAAGCCATAGATGGTAAGGGGTTTTTCAGTTGTGTTACAGAGATGTGTACATGACAATAGGCATGCAAGTTAATGTAAACAAGTTAAAACATAAAAATGTAACAGCTCTAGCAAACAGGTTTACATAGAGGTTTACAATGTGTTCTGGGCAGATTTTGATAAACAGAGGGCAGTGAAAGCTTTCATTCCTCTCTTGTGTAAGACTTTGCTGTGCGTATGGGTCTCAAGCACCAAGTCTGCTCCAGTAATTTTACAATTTTCAGTAATATTCTCTTACATAAGCACCTGAGTTAGTTTTCCCAAGCCCCACATTAAGAATCTAGACCCATGCTGCCTTATGAACCCCACTGTGTCTAGAGCCAAGAAGGGAGCAGAGAGGAAGGACATCTGAACCCAGTGTGCCTACAGCAAGAAGGGAGCAGAGAGGAAGGACGTCTGAACCCAGTGTGCCTACAGTAAGACAGGAGTTAAAGGAGCAGTGAGCATCCATGGAAGACCCTGCTTCAAAGGAGGCAGAAGGGTTACAGCATGACATGTGTTCCCACAAACACACAAAGTAAGATATACTAAGTTCCTAAAATACCAAAAACTTCCCTACTGAAGGTCTACTTAACCTGAGAAAGAATAGCCAGTCAGTGTGTCTGAGGTATACACCAGGCCGTCCTTGCCACCTGTGCTCAACAGAGGCTCTCCTAAGCAAACACATAGCCGAGAGAAAAATGACTCCTCTCTCTGTAGCTATCAATAGGTTCAGAGCCCTAGCATTACTTACCTCCAGAATTTCATACTATTTGAACTATCTTCCTCTCTGCTCCAATAGCCGAACAGGCCAGACAATGCCAACCATCCCAATATATCAACTAAAGAGATAAGGAATGGAGAAAAGCAGAGAAAGAAGAATTAATCAATGTGTGCTGGGAAAAAGGAAAGATGATTAAGGGGTCCATCTCTGCCTCCTTGATAGAAAGAGCTACAAAGGGTTTCCCTAAGGTTAGAAGAAACTTCAAACATTGGTTTCAAAGACAGTAATTACAAAGGGATCAGAATTATTTGAAGCAGACTTTGAAACATTTTGTGTCTCTCCAATAATTGTCAAAAATAGAGCAATCAGCCAGCAATGAGCAGACACAAAAAATTCAGTGTAATACCCACAAAGCAAGCCTAACAGAGAGAGAGAGAGAGAGAGAGAGAGAGAGAGAGAGTCAGAAAGAGCATTGCTAAAATTTAGTCATTCCAATCTGAGAGCGTGCATGCCCAAGGTTAGACCCTAAAAGAAAAGATTAATCAGGAATATTATATCCAACAAAATTACTTCAAAAATAAAAGTGTGCAGCCAGTCATAGGAACACACTCCTATAATCCTAGCCCCTTAGATAAAATTATAGACAAGAAAAAACTCAAAAGAATGATTACAAATATTTCCAAAGAAATAAAGGAAGACGTAAACCCCTGAATGAATTCCAAAATACATACAAACAGCTTAATGAAAGAGGAATTCAACAGAGAGAGAAATATTGAAGAAAACCAAATGAATTTCTGGAAATGAAAATCTCCATAGAAAACTTCAACAGGAGTCAGGGAGATGGCTCAGTGGATAAAGTATTTGCTATACACACAATAGTACTGGGGTTTGGAACACCAGCGCTCCAGCAAATGAGGGATGAGTTTGGCAGCCTACCAGCACTTGAGAGGTAGAGACAGAGTCTCCAGGACAAGCTGTAAAGTAGCTGAGTCAGCAAGTTCAAGTTTGAATTTGCAGGACTCATGTAAACAGCTGGGCAGAACCCCAGTACTGTGGGGAGCAGAGACTGAAAATTCACTGGGGTTTGTGAAAGGAAAGCTCTGAAATCAAGGAAAAAATGGTGGATGAATGATATAGGAAACACTTGGTGCTTTCCTCCAGCCACCACAGGTGAGTCACAGGGTGTCACATCAGCACATATTAGCCAGCTGTACCACTCCTGGGTATTTCCCCATTAAGAAACGAAGCAATGTTACAGAGCTACTTACAAACTATGTTAATTGAAGTATTATTCACAATATCTAATATAATATATAATATAATACAATACAATACAATACAATACAATACAATACAATACAATACAATACAATATAATATAATATAATATAATATAATATATAATCTAATATAAGACCAAATCTGGCTTATGTCATGGAGCAACAGGTGAAGAAAATGGCATACCTACACAATGGAATTTTCTTTCTAGACATAAATTAGAGTCATTTGCAGGAAAATAGATGCAACTGATGCTCAAAGATGCTATAAAGGCTTCTGGGAGGAGAAAAGACATCAACAGTCTTACCAGGCATAAGAATGTCTGCTACAGAACCAACCTTCCAGACAAGATACACCTACTAGCTCAAAAGCTGCATGGCTGTTAAGTGTAACCAACAGCTTTCTAATTGGATCTGCCCCTCACTCCACAGAAGATATAACTCATGCCTGAAACACAAACCTGGTCAAAAGCTTGTGGCTGAGGAGGCCAAAGGCCCTGGGTGTATGGGGAATGACTACTACTGTTGTTTTGGGAAAAAGGAGGAGGAATGAAGGGATGAGGAAGGAACAATCTCTTCTGTGATATCATTTTTGGAAGCCTACAGATATGGTGTTTCACTGGAAAACTATTTACAACTCATCCTAAACTGTAAGGTTAGATGATGGTAAATAGATAAATGATTAGATAGACGGATAGACAAGATGGACAGATGGACAGATGATGGATGGATGGACAATAGATAAATGATGCCTTATCCGACAATGATTTTAAATGACTTCACCCTATATAGTAACAACAGGCCAGGCTGGGGCTACAAAATGAGTTCCAAGTCAGGCTAGGGTACAGTGAGACACTGCCTCTAAAAAGATAAGAAAAAGAAATCACAGGACTGAGATGGCTCAGAGGTTAAAAGCACTTGCTTGCAAAGCCTGCTAGCCCAGATTCAATTCTCCAGCCATCCACCTAAAGCCAGACAGGGATTCCAAGAGACCCTGGTACAGACAGACAGACAGACAGACAGACAGACAGACAGACAGACAGACATGTATGCACAAGTGTCCCCACACGCACACAAAATCCCTGTATTCAGTGCAAAGGACAGTTATATGCCCCCCAAATCCATATGCTTAAGCCCTAACCTCTATGTGACAGTATTTAAAGACAGAATGTTAAGCAGTAATGAAGGTTAAATGAGGTAATAATGGTGCAGACACTAATACAATAGGACAGGGATCCTTAAAAGAAGAGAAAGTGACAGCAAGGTTGTGAACACAGAGAAATGGCCATGTGAGGGCAGAGAGAGGGCACCCATCTATAAACAAGAAAGTCCTCAAGATCCCTGTGAGTTCAAGGCCAGCCCAAGGCTACAGAGTGAGTTCCAAATCAGCCTAGGCTATAATGAGACCCTACTTTGAAAAAACAAAGAAAAAAAAAAGATCTCAATAAAAGTGCTACCAGACGTTATCCTGTGTTTTCCAGTTCCCAGAACATGAGAAAATAAGTGTGTTGATAAAGAAGTCTTTGGTACTGAGTTGTAGTTATGCAGCCCTGGTAGATTAATGTAGTCAACAAAGAGGACTTGGGAAAATTATGACATACTGTACCTCATAATGTACAGCTCAAAAAGAACAATGCCAAGTGGGGTTAATGAATAACAAATTGGCACAACATGTCTCTAAAATCATGGGAAACCTGGGCATTGCTGACAGGGCACTTACTTCTCCTACCTGAAGCTCCATTTTCCAGCACGAATGCATGGGCATGTCCTCAGTGCAGCGCTCCCCTGCAGCATGATGTCCCTCCTTCACACTGAGGGGCCTGGCCCGCTCTGGCTGAAGAGCAGCTGCCGCCCTACAGCAGCCAGCAGAAGCACATTAGCACTGTAGTGCTGCTGTGCTTGGGAGAGCTGACTGAAGCCCTCAGTGCAACACTCCTGTGATCAACCTGGACTAACTACTTCCTCCAGCTGATTTCCAAGGAGAGGCAGTTAATGAATAATTCATGGAAGTCCATTCCAGCAACTAATTTCACTGGTGCTCCATGGTCCTCCCACAGCAGTATGCAATGTAAACATTCTAAGCTATTCTTGGTGGCATACAAGAAATGCAAGCTTGGTTTTGCAGTCAATGATAGTAAGTGGTACCGGATCTGTTTACTCAGCTTGTATTTTAACCTATCACCCAGAATTACTTGAGAGACTGTTTTTAAAAAAGTAGAAAAGATAAATAATTAACCACTGATGTCTGAAAGTCCAAAAAAAAAAAAAAAGTTTCCCATAAATCTGTCCTAGATACGGGTAGGAAAAGCAGCACCATGCTTGCCCTGAGATCAGTAGATCAGTATTTACATTTAGCAAAACACCAGCTCTGTAAACCCAAGAAAACCAGCATGGGACGGGGGAGGGGCGCTCTAAATATCAATGCCAGGAAACAAACTGCTTAGAAAGGGAATTTTCCTGGTCTCAAGCTATAAATAAACCTTCATCTCATTGGCATTCTTCTAGGAAGCAGATGAACATTCATTTCCCCTACTTTGTCAGTGCTTACCCATTTCTACCAAATGAGAGATGTCTGCAGCAGTCATTTCTCTGCTACTAAAAACAATTCCAAGAGAAACTTGAACGAAAAGACAGGAAGAAGGTACATTCTCCCTCCCTCTCTTCTCCATCCATTGAAAAGTCCAGTCACCTATGATGTTCTCTACCAGTTACTTGTATCTTCCATTTTTAATCTATTTTATTCTTTGTTTCTTTCTTTTATGCTCTCCAGACATATCTCAAGCATTGACTTTCTCACAAGCTTAATATTTTTTAAGCTATAAGTATTCTATTTTTAGCTGTTTCTAATTTATTTGTTGGTTCTTCCAGCTGGTTCTCTTTGTCCCTCCTTGGCCCTGAATTTCTTGTTTCATTTTATTCTGCAACTTTATATCACTTCTAAGCTTCTGCTTTATAAAATTCAAGCTCTTATTGAGTGCTCTGAGTACTCAATAGTACTCAGGTATTCTGAGTATAAGAGAGTCTGCATCCATTCTGTCCATCCTGCTCTATGTGAAGAGGCTTCAACCATGTCTTCTCATTGGCACACACACTCCATAGGGACATTCTATCTAGCCTTTTTCTGTGTTGTGTGATCTGAGGAAACCTTTCCTCTTCAGCCACATGAAGAGCTACAAGCTGGTGATGCACGCAGTCTTTAAGTAGGTCTGATGGGGAAAGGATGGAGGCCCTGGAAAGGTGGTAAAGGCAAAAAGAAACCAGTTCAGTTGGGACAAAGACTACTACCAGCCTCTGCTATTTGAGGCTGAGAAATAAAACCACAAAATAGGGTACTCTGGGGCTGGAGAGATGGCTCAGCAGATAAGGTGCTTGCCTGCAAAGCCTAATGACCTGGGTTCAATTCCCCAGTGCCCAAATAAGCCAGATGCACAAAGTGGTACATGCACCTGAAGTTTGTTTACAGCTAGAGGCCCTGACGTGTCCATACTCTTTTCCTTCTTCTTTCTTTCTTTCTTTCTTTCTTTCTTTCTTTCTTTCTTTCTTTCTTTCTTTCTGTCTCTCTCTCTCTCTCTCTCTCCTATATCTCTCTGCTTGAAAATAAATAAATTAAATTAAATAAGGTTTTCTGGCATGTTACTTTTTTTAATCTGAAGGACTTTGGAACCAAGTCATCAAAAATAGTTCTTTCTGGCCTTTTTCTGTCCTTCCTTCTGGCTCCCTTTCTTCCCTCAACACAAGTCACAGAAACAAAAATTCCTTTTCCCCAAGGCTAGTCACAGACACTAGAACCCCATTCCCCAAAGGCGAGATATAAAACTTAGAAACAGTCTAACCTCCTCTATCCTCTTCCTATCTATTTGACATTGATCTAAGTCTCCATTCCAGCAGGAGTTCTGCCCCATACTTGGAAAGGGCTGTTACAAAGGAGCCACTAGTAATCAGAGCAGACCAGCCTTGTGCATCCCCCACTTCATTTTACTGCATTAGATCACATCTTTTTGTCCAATCTCACTTCTAAACAGCTGTCCATTCTTCACTGAGCCTGAACATAAAAACAAGATATTTTCTTCTGGGTCTTTGGATCTTCATTCTACAGGCTCTCATGTCACTAAAACTTTGATTAAGTAAATCATTATGTTTTTCTCTTACTAAACTGTCTTTTGTTATAAGGTTATTGACCATGACATATGGGCAACTGGGTATATTAAAACTGCACCAGAAAACCCAGCCCTGAGGACTCAGTGAACACACCAAGCCAGTGAAGAGCACAACAGCTCACCATAAAAAGAGGGACACCTAACTCTGCATGGTAATGGCCCACAGACCTGTTGTCTGACTATCTGGTATACGTACCAAAGGACAGAGAGCTCCAGTATGTCCCTAGGGCTTCAGTCAGCTAAGTCCCATGGCTGGCGTGGCCTACTTGGATTGTGATCCATCTGTCCATTTGTCCATCTATCTGTCCAAACTTGGTACTGTGCCCAGCTTCTATGACCTCCATGATATTGCAACTAGCCTCTACAGACTCCGCCATGTGACCTCAGCAGCTTGCCAACTGGGATCTTTAATATCTTATCTAAACACCTGCAGGGACTTTGCATCTGTGTCAGTTCTCTGTCTCCAGCAAGGCCTTTTTGAATTCCTTGACCTATGCTGTGGTTCTTTATCCCTTTTGGAACTATTCTGTAACTTACATGTATATTTGACAGACTAACACACAGATAGGATTGTGTAATATGTGATCTGGAAATTGATATTAATAGTTTAGAATAGAAAAAGAATCTGTTTGTCAATAGCTAGCTATCAAGGAAAATTGGGAATACTTGGCAAACTTCATCCCAGAAAAGTAATGCAGCTTGTGAATTCAATAAATTCTAAGATTGTGGAAACATACAGACTTGCCCATTAATGTTTCTGGCATACCACACTCACAACACACAGCCTCTACTACATATGGGGTTAGGAATTACCCTGATACAGACCCTCTAAATTCTTGGCAACTCTCATTTCTCTCATTTTCCTTATTGAACTTATAACTAATATAATTTTTTGCCAGTTTTTACCTATATACTCTAAAAGGAAATTATTTTGAAATATGGCTTTATTCTGCTATCTTTAAGTGGAAAGATAAGAAAAATTAAGGAACAAAACAAATAACCCCAAAGTGGCCAATACAGTTGTAACAGGATTACTGCAACCAGACACTATAATAGATCCTGCTGGATGCTGGCCTGACCCTTCACTTCCTCTCCTCACCCTTCCTCCCTGGGTCTGTCTGTTGGCAAGTACTCATTTCATGAAGTTCCAAAAGTGAGATCTTTTAGAGACACCTGAGAAACACCTTCCTGACTCTTAAGAGAGAATAGTGGAAGCTCTTCTATGTTCTTCCTGGTGCAGGTATGTGAAGCACTCACTGCTCTGGCAAGCACCCACTACCATAAGGAAAACTTGCCTTGAGGTGAAGACCACTAACAATGAACAGTAGGAGGGGGAGGCAGAGACAAAGAGAGGAGAGTCTTATATGCTGGGTCAACTACACCTAAAGCTTATTCCTTCACTTATATGAATATCTGTTTACATGAGCTAATAACGTTTTTCATTAAGCTAAGTCTATACTTGGAGCTAAAAGCATCCTAACAGCATTTAGACCGTCGATTTGTAATATTAAACACTCATGTTAAAATGAGTATGTTTTAAATTAGCATAGAACATCAAAATTGTTATGAAGCAATCAAGTATGGGGCTAGAGACATAGCTCAGATGGTAGAGTGCTTGCCTGGCATGTGCAAAGCCCTCGGTTTGATCCCAGCACCCCCAAAACCAGGCCTGACACCATAAGAAGATGAAGGCAGGAGTATCAGTAGTTCAAGAAGGTCTACAGAATGAGTTCAAGTCAATTTGTGCTACATGAGACCTTGTCTCTGAAAAAAACAAAATCAGGTATGTTTGAAAGTACTCAGAAATTTTTTTTTTAAAAATCAGAAATTCAAAGCCAAGCCAGCTACTTAGCAAGCAAAAAACAAAGACATAAAGATTATCTGGTCCTATCCAATCAAGAGCTTGAATTTTTGGCTAGGGAGGTGGCTCAGTGGTTAAAGGCAATTTCTTACAATCCTGAGGGACCAGGTTTGATTCCCCAGCACCCATGTAAAGCCAAACATGGTGCATGCACCTGGAGTTCATCTGCAGTGGTAAGGCCATAGTGTATGCCTTTCTCTCTCTCTCTCTCTCTCTCTCTCTCTCTCTCTCTCTCTCTCTCTCTCTCTCTCTCTCTCTCTCTCTCAGAGAGAGAGAGAAAACCTTTAAGAAAATAGGTTGAATATAACAATCCTGATGGAGCAGTCCAGGCGTAACAGCCTCCCTTGCCATGAAAGTGGAAGCTAGGAAGTATCTCTAAGAGAGAATCTGGGTCATCAGCTTTGCCAGAGGTCAGAAATGTCAGCAGGGTCTGGCCTTCACTTATCTCTTCTTTTTCAAAGGAGTTACCTTTCCTAGGAGAGATAGTTACCTACATCTAGGGCTCTCCCTTAAAAGACCCCTCCTGGGTCTCTAGGTGGGCCTCCCCATTTTCTGGGGATCCCATTTGCCTTCTGCTTAGACTAGAGCTCTGTATTCATTCCTTCTCTTGAGCTTGCCATCTCCTAAGTTCTAAGCCATCTCATAATAAAACCTCTAAACATTACCCTCTGGTCTGTGCGTTTTATTTATCAGAATTCATAAAACAAGAATCCTAAGGCCACAATTCTGTGAAAGCTTTGTGTAACAGTTGAGCTTCTGGAACCCTAGCTCCTGTATTATTGCTTGCCCAAGAGCTGAAATAAAGCTCCAAAGCTCTCAAAGATACCTCAAATCTTCATATTGGGCATTTTAGGAGTAACAGGGACCCCCAAAAGTGAAAGTGAGGAATATCCTTGAGCCTTCCCTTGCAGTCTCCACTCTGCTAGAGGACAGAGAAGAATCTGACTTATCCTTACCTCTTGTTGCCTAAAAGAATTCTCTAGATGTGTTTTTCCTTAAGCTCACTGGAGTCCCTTGCTAGAAAGGAATTCCTTTTTCCTGGAGGATAAAGATTCCTGGAAGAACTAAACCTGAGCTCCTATATAGAAATCTAGCATCATCGGGGCTGGTTAGCTGAACCTAAAAAAGACCCCAGCCTTGGGATCTGGGTGGACTTCTCCATTTCCAGAAACTTCTTGCCTCCTTGAGCAAAAACTCTGACTTCCCTTTCTTACATTCTACCTATAATCTAATAACATCTCTCTAAAATTACCCTCTGGCCTGTGGATTTCAATCTTTGAATTAATAAAACAAGAACCTAGTGGAAGTTTTGTGTGACCTTGAGTCTGGTACCCTAACTTCTGGGTTACAGCCCTAACAAAAGCCAAAAAGGCTCTGTGGCTATTATAGATACCTCAAAATTCCCATATGATATTGGTGTACTGACAAGCAACCCCAATTCCTGTATAAGTAAGGAATATAAGGAGGAATGAAGATATTCTAAAGAGACACTGGTCCCCTTCCTTTGGATATCAGAGTGCTGATACATCACTAGCTCTCCATCAAGAAATGCAGACACAGGACCATGTAGCACCTGATATACAGAGAATCATTTATAAATTGACCTTTGGTCTAACATGAGACACATAAGATAACTCTTACCTTTGTAGCTCCAAGAACTGTGGATGATAGAAAGAAAGAAATGAAGGGGGAAAGAAAGGGTGTCTCTGCAGAATTTCTCTTTCATGTCTCATCTCAGCACAAGATCACAAATTATGTCAAAAGATTTTGGGCTGATGGGGCTGGGGAGATGGTTCACTGGAAAGAGCACTTGCTATGCAAACATGAAGATATGAGTTTGACCTCCAGGACCCATGTAAAAATTCAGCATGGCCACACATGCCTGTAACCCTAGCACTGAAACAGGATAGATGGCTGAGACTCACTGGTCAGCTAGTCTAACTGAAAAACAGCACAAGCTCCAGGTTCAGTAAAAGACCTTTTATGTGCACAGAACATGTGCATCTACACACTTATGCATACATCTCTCTCTGTCTCTGTCTGTCTCTGTCTCTGTCTCTCTCTCTCTCTCTCTCTCTCTCTCTCTCTCTCTCTCTCCCTCTCTCTCTCAAACACACACACACACACACATCAGGAAACTGGACAGAGAAAATGGACTTCACTGGACACAAATTTATCTTCCAACTAATCCTGATAGCACATTTCATACCCTAGAAACATAACCATCATTGTCAGTATTATGCCTGCTACTGCCAAAGGTCTTGGGAAACTTCCAAGCTCCTGTCTTTGCTGCTATTCACTGCTACCATGACATCGTGACACATGACAATTATCAGGCTGCTTCTGTGTGTCCAAACTACTTTGGATACTAAAGGGGGACAGGATAGCTTCTCTTTCTTATAACCACAATCTCGTGTCTAGTTGTAATAGTCACTACTATTGACTGAAACCTTTAACACTCTACCAGATAGATCAATTGTATAAGCACTTATTTAATATTCACTTACAAAGAAATATGCAGTAAGGCATGTATCAAAAATAATTTCCCAGCTGGGCGTGGTGGCGCATGCCTTTAATCCCAGCACTTGGGAGGCAGAGGTAGGAGGATCACCGTGAGTTCAAGGCCAGCCTGAGACTACATAGTGAATTCCAGGTCAGCCTGGGCTAGAGTGAGACCCTACCTTGAAAAAGCAAAATAATAATAATAATAATAATAATAATAATAATAATAATAATAATAATTTCCCTTCTTGGCATAAAATGCTGGACATCTCCCTTTTGTTACTACATACAAGTTTGTATAGCTTCCTCATATACATACCGCTATGGACTAGATGGTTAAGTCTGCCCCTCTGTGGGAAACTAGGCTAAGGCAGATTCTCAACTAGGCAGCCAGGGACAGGCCCTATGACCTTATGTCACACCTTTGCCACACCTATCTCAGCCAAGCATGCAGCCCCTGCATGTGTAGGTGGGTCTCTCCTTCTAAGTCCAAGCCATCATCTGGGACCTTGGTGAAGTGCCCACCTCCAGCGTGATTCCAAAATCTAAATCCATACCCAGTGTCTTTTCCAACTGGGTCCGGGGCTGTACACATTGTGTCTACAAGGTGATGGTGAGATTATCTCTATCTCCCTCTCCCTTCCCCCTCTCTCTCCCAGCAACTTTTGCCAGGGGGTACAGAACATTTTTATCATGGATTCTATTCCCTTATTCTCTTTAAGAGCATGCACATTTTATCTTTTTTTTCTGATGGTCTTTTTTGAGTTCATCAGACTACCTGGCAGTGGGTCATTCCTTCCCCGCTCCCACCCCACTCTTTTCCCTTTCCTTTTATCCTGGTAATGTCAATTCTTTGGTGTACTTGAAATAAGAACTCAGGGTTCAGGGTTAAAAACCCAGTTCCCCCGACCCAGAATCACATCCCCCTGCAGTTCCTATGTTGGGACCCTACTTGTCAATGTAATACAATCTAGATTAGGTCCTGACATGTGTAGCTCTCATGATAGTGAAAAGACATGAAAAAGCTTGCTTAATGTTTACAAACCAGGAAATGGGAACTCTGATCTCAGATTTCCAGCCTCTATAACTACAGGAAATAAATGTTCATTCTTTAAACCACTCTTTAAACCATTCTTTAAATCTATGATTTTTTTAAGAGGTCAGAGCAGATTAAGAAACATACCAAGAAAGTCCCCAATCTATTGTCCAAATTCAATTCACAATAACTAAGGAACTGGCAGCTTATACTAGGTCTAGGAAAGCACTGAAGAGAAGGTTCTTTTATTGACAGAATATGGGAGAGGCATTTGGGGCCATCTCTTGTAACCAGCAAACTGAGGAGAAGTGAACATGGAAAACAGCACTATGTCCACTAACCATCACCACCTCCAACTGGCATTTTAACCAATTTTGCCCATACTTCTCACATAAGCACAGAAAAACAGAAAGAATATAAGGAAACATAAACTAAGTGTGACGGTAATGCAGCTCCAGAGAAACCCCTCCCCTTGAGTGGGAGGTATCTAGCTAGAGCTACAACCTAGGTGCTAAAACTGATTGGTCAGATATAAACCAATCAGCTGTCTCTCTGACTCACCTGGGGAAAACTTAAATTAACTTTCCTAGAAGAAAGTGCTCTCTTCCCCACATGGCAGGCTAGCAGAAGGACCTCTGACTCTCCTGGCCTTAGCAGGGTAAAGCCTACCCCCACCCCAGCTAATGGCTGGGGTGGGGGAAGGCTCCAGATTTTTTCCCTCATGAATCTTTCCTTTTTATGATGGGAGCTCCCTGTTATCTTTTCTTCTGGTGCTTGTTTAGCTAAACAACATAAGTTCTGTTCAACGCTCTACGTTTTCTCCCCACACTGGTGGCTAGAGAACTCTGTAATTTCCCATGTTTCCTTAAATAATATGATATTCTGAACCTCACAGACCACGTGGTGACTGGGTGGCTTTCCTATCCAATTTCCCTTTTCCTTAACTAATTAATCTAGAATAAACGTGTGATAAGACATATTTCTGTCCCTGTGCATTAGAGGACACGAACTTGGGGGGGGGGAGGAATGCAGTGGTAAAACCCAGATACAGCTGTGCCAAACTTTTCTGTTACACTAAGAATATAAAGGCCTCTTTTTATTTATATGGGATTTTCACTTTCTGCATTCCATGCACTTCAATTACTATATGACAAATTTCTTTTAAAATAATCTATTTTAATTTTTAAAATTTATTTGCAAGGAGAGAGAGAATGAATGAATGAATGAATATGAGACATGCCAGGGCCTCTTACTACTGTAACCAACTGCAGAGGCATGCACCACTTTGTGCATCTTGCTTTATGTGGGTCCTGGGGAATTAGACTCGGGCCATCAGGCTTTGCAAGCAAGTGCCTTTAATGACTAGCCATTTCTCCAGCCCTAAAATATTCTTTATAAAATCACAGAAAAGAATGGTATGCTGTGGTACCCTGCTAATGTGGCATGGAGGATGTAGGGTTTTGCTAAGTCTGGCAGGGTTCTGGGACCGTTTCCTTCTGATAAGGAAGTTGAGGCAAAGTCCAAGGGCCCCTGTAAATCTTAGCAATTCTGAAAACTCCAAAGCCCCCAGGCAGGACACAGCTCCGATAAGATAAGCAGTTCAAAGCCTAACTTATTCCAACTGCAAATAACAAACCTAAACAATAAGGTTTCATTTCCTCTGCTAACATCACCATTTTCTCACAGATCTTGCTTCCTATGCTTCTACCTCTGACTTTTCTCTATAAAAACAACTGATATCTATCAATAAATGAGAACTGCCGCGTTCTCCCGAGAGTCTCATCTCTCGTTCGGCTCACAGCTATTCCAAGCCACTGCTCACCCAGCTCCCGTGGGTGAACAGGGAGTTGAGGCGCGCTGCAACCCCCTAAGTAACCCACGGACCCAGAACTGGCGACCCAATGTGGGTGACGGATCCCCAGAAGACAGACAGACGCCCAGCAAACCGCAGCTGGCATCTGCCTTCTACAGTCTGAGCAGCTGGATCTCTGGAATACGCAGGGAACATGAGTCTCCCTTCACACAAGGGACATCGGCCCCAGGAGGGTATCTGGGGTCTGGCCTCCACACTCTTGAGGGCTGGCACTCTTTTTTCTTTACTTTCTTTTCGGTCCATGCCATCGCGAGGGACTTTTCTAAGGCTAAGCAGCAATTGATATCTCTTGGCTGGGGCTACTCTCCAGTAGGGACGGAAGGCTCTTAGCTGGATGAACTGACCCCGATGGCCCATCCGGGTGTTGGCTGTGACCACTCTATCTTAATCTCTATCTTGATTAAAACTGGCAACGCATTGGCCACTTAAATCCCATTAGGGGGGCCACCAGTATTCTGAAGTTTGCGGACAGGCTTACGTCTGAGCTTTTGGGGAATCTCCCTTATTGCTGATCAATAAGGGAACATTGCCCACTGGCTTTGGTGTTTCATATCTTTCCTATCATGGGAAACTCCTCTACCAGTCAGAAGAATTCTCCAGTGAAGGAGTTAAAGGCACTTCTTAAGTCAGGGGGACTTGGCCTTTCCAAAAGACAGGCTGCTTCCTTCTGGGAGGAAGTACTCTCAGAGTATGCCATCAACTATAATGACTCAGAGGAAGCTTATTAATTAATGACCAAAGATTACAAGATAGAAATGCTACAAGAGCTAACAAATGTTTGCACAGTGTATTCTGAAGGCAAGGTAGAAAATGGGAATCACACTTGATTCCTCCCCGCCCCTCCCCATATGCATTTACCAAGTCCAATGGATTAATAATATGTATCTCTGACTTCACTGCCCTCATACTAGACAAGATCAGCATTACCTTTTCTCTAGGACAAGGATCTGCAAGAATCGGCTTATTGTGCCAATTCTGGCCTTAACCTAGTTTTGCAGACTGTCTTTAATGTTAGGTCGGAATTTCAGACAACACCTTGATCCCCTCCCCCAACCAGCCTCAAGAGAAGTGTCAACAAGAGTTATAGATAAAGACTCCCTCCTAAACAAGAGCCACACCTGCTGTATCTCAGTCTGGCCTGGGGGACTGTCCTTCCTGATCCTTCCAGATCCTGAGAGCATGTGACCACCTGGGCCCTTCCCCAACCTGGCATTCCCCTTTAAAGCCCTGATCTGAACTTGCCATGGGCTCTTTTCTCCACCTTTGGTGAAAATAGCCAGTAGCTTGCTTTTCCTCCTATTAAAACCTTTCCTTTCAGAGTGGTCTCTCATGGTGGTCATTTCCATTCTAACACTTTTATTTTGTCTTTCAGTGTTATTACACTACAGTAGCAAGGTTGAGTGGCTGGGACAATCTGGCTCTCAAAGACTTGCACACAGTATCCCATTCAAGGCAGATTGTACAAGATCATGTCATTAGTGACATCTTAGCCATCTTATTGGATGTGCATACTCTATGATGTTGCATAAAAGTGTATCTGCATTGTTAAGTAGCATATTACTCTATTTTTGTGTGGTCCTTTACAGAAAAAGACTAAGAAGTCTGATCTAAATAAACTATTAAATAATCTTCAAGCTAGTCTCTATAACTCACTGAATTCATTCTTCATCTGTAGCTTCTGTGAAGTCTGAAGAGCAAAACTGTGATCCTAAAGCCAAACTTCTCAAAGTAACTTTTTGTATTGCCACAACTCAACCTTTATACTGGAGGTATTCTATTTCAATTTCTTCTATTTGACGAACCTCCTATACTGTGGTTACTCAACTCAACCTTTATGTTCCAGTTACTCTATTTTAATTTTTTCAAACTCACCCTGCTCTAACATTTGGACCTTCAGCATATAACTATAGCTATATACATTTCCTCAACCTGAGTCATCTCTACCTGTCAGTCACTGCTTCAGTTATCCACACAAATGCTGTTTTTCTCTACAAAGCCTTTCCTGACACTTTGGGCTTAGACTAGTTGTGAAACTCCTCTGTCACTGACCTTATCAAATTAATATATATTTAATTATCAAGCTAGATCACCAGCATCATGAGGACAAAGGTAGGCTTTGGGGTGTTATTTATCAAAAATCTGAAAACATAGAAACCTACTAAAAGGACAGTCTCTTCTGAGCACAATACTTGTGTGCCTGTTAGTATGTTATCAGACAAAATGCTGATCTTTCAGAGCCCAAGTATTATTCCAGATCATAATGAATAAAATTTTAACATAAATAATGAAACTTTCAAGAAGTATTCTCCCGTTACCTGGTCTTCCCTCTCCTTCTCTTTGGTCTTGCTTCTGAAGACTCTAGCAGAAGTGGCGTCCTGAGAAGGAATGGCAGAGATCTGGTGCAGTGACATGCTCATCCCAGCCTCTGATCTGGTCTCCCTCTTTATGGACGGGAGTCTCCACTGGTAGAGTCATTTTGGGCCATGGACTTCAGCTAAGAAAAGTGAAGACAAACGTGGTGGAGCTAAAATATCAATATGATTTCCAAGAGGGAGATTTAACATTTTATGTTTATATTCATATTTAAATTTGAATAAGCTACAATGGCAAGGGCTTGTCTTCAGAAATGACAGATGACTAGGAAAATTATAACATTTCTCTCATCATAAAATGAGAACACCTGAAAAAGGCTGGTGGATCAGGTGTGAATAATCAGAGATTAGCTTTCTGTTGGCTAAGTTTCAAACAGTAGTGTCTCCAGTTATAATATTTTTGAAGTTAAGTTTTGGTGATTATGAGCAAGCATTCATCATGCATGTGTGTGATATAAATGGTGATCTTTAGTTAAAACTGCTCCCTTTGGCAAGAGAACAAGTTTAAAGGTAGCCTGGGCAGCATAGTGAGACCCTGTATCAAAATACCAAAATAACTGGGCATGGCAGCTCACACCTTTAATCCCAGCCCTGGGGAGGCAGAGGTAGAGGTAGGAGAATCAACATGAGTTCCAGGCCAGGCTGAGACTATATACTGAATTCCAGATCAGCCTGGGCTAGAGCAACTCTACTTAAAAAAAAAAAAAAGAGCTTAAATAAGCAAACAAAAAAAAAAAACCAGTGAGTACTACACTTGGGGCTGGGATCTAGCTCAGTGGTAGAGTGCCTGCCTATAGCATACAAAGCCCTAGGTTCAATTCCCAGTACTAAGCTTAAAAATAGATTTTAAAAAATTGATTTCATGACAGGATCAGATATTAATAAGTCTAAAATTCATGATATCTATGAGTCAACCCTAACCTTTCAAAAGATTGTTAGCAACTTTTCCTATAAAGGGCAGAATAAATATTTTAGGCATTATAGGCCAAATCTGTTCTAACTACTCAACTCTGCCATGTAGTGTGAAAGCAGCCATAGGTAATGTGTAAATGAGCTATGGTTTGGATATGGCTTGTCCCCTAAAGGTTTACATGTCAGATGCTTGGCCCACAATGTAATAATAATTAGGTGGTAGGGCTTTTAAAAGATGGTAATTAGGGAACAGGGATTAATGTTCTTGCAGGAGTAAATCAGGTCTCAGACATAACCTAAAAGCATGTTGTTACAAAGCCAGTTTGGCTTCCTCTGGGCACTTTCTTGCTATGTGCAACATCTCCCTGTTCATCTTAACCCCCAACTCCTCTGCGCTCCAATTCTGTGATGCCATCCAACATGTTACGATGCAGCAAAAGGTCCTCATCAAAAGCCAATGCCAATGCCATATTCATGAATCTCCAAAACTGTGAGCTAATTAAATCATTTCTTTATAAAGTGCCTAGTCTTGGGTATATTTTATTATAACAATAAAAATGGGCTGAGACATTATATATCAATAAAATTTTATCTAAAATATAATTGGCAGGCTAGATTTGGCCGATGACCTACAGTTTGACAAGCATTGTGCTAAAGGGTTTCCCAGAAAAGATGGAAGGTTATGTGTGGTGTAAGTATGAAATTGACGTGTGAATTTTGGGATTCAGGGGGTGTCCCCCAATTAATAAATCCCAAGTTTTGGGTTCTTTCCTAATCTGCAATGAAGAATAATAAAGACGGAACCAAGAAGGAAAAATTATGAATTATTACGTTTATCTGAGGAGAAATCACAATTTGTGGAGTTTATTTAAAGGGAATTGGGACTAGGAAAGGAAGAGTGGAACATTTAAAAAGTGGAAGTTTGTAAGAAACAAAGCTTAGAGAGTAAAGTTAGAATGAAGCTGGGAGCCTGTGAGAGCTAGAAAAACTGAGGCTTACAAAATAAATTTCAGAAGGGGTTGCAAACACAGTAGAAAGCCAAATCAACTGAAGTTAGAAGGTGAAGTTAGAATGGAGCTGGGGAGAAGGTGAAGTTCCAAAGGGGCTTCAAACACATGAGAGTGTCCATGTGGCAGACCCCAAGTGGCCATCCGCACATAGTAAGTTCAGAGATCATAAAACAGATAGAGTGGGGAGATTGAGAGCAGAGGGGAGCACTCCTGACATCAGCTCAAGGGGGTAAGTGGGGGGAAAGGAGAGTCCACATGTCTGATGCAGAGTGAGAATCCACACATGATAAATTAGAGACCATCAGACAGATAGAACAGAGACCAGAATTAAAGAGACATTAAAAGACAGGGTTAGGTCTCCCTTCCCCGTCAGGCCAAATGGCCGAGTGGGGCTGGGAACTGAGACTCACGTGTGGTAAGCTCAGATCACACCAGACACAGATGAGAGGGTCTCAGGAAGAAGACCCCAGAAAACAGAGAAGGCCCCACACGGTGGCCATCTTTATGGTGTTTAGTTGAGGTTGGCAGGGAAAGATCTCATTTGTTGTTTATCTGGAGGATGGATCATAGAGTCCACCCATATCTAGGTAGGGCTGGGATCAGCAGGGTGTGTAGGAGATCAATGTCAGACAGGAGTTCTAATCTAAGTTATCAGTGTTCATTCTTGTGTCATGAGAAATCAGGTGTTCTGGTCTCTATCCCTAGCTAAGACCTGCCAAACTTACTCTATTCTGCCTCAAAATGTCCCCCATAGGCTTCTGTGTTTGAATACTGGTCCTCAGCTGGTGGTGCTAGAGGAAGTAGATCACTGTAGGGCAGGCCTTGAGGTTCTATAGTCCAGCCCTTCTTTCTATTACTCTCCTGACTCTGGCTGCAAAGCCATGATTCAGGGTCTTGGGGTGTCTGGTAGTGAGCAGGAGATAACAGGCCTCTCCACCTAGTACCCCAGTCCTCATTGAAAAACCAATCTCAAATATTTTACAGTGTCTTGGCACAGTTGAGCTCTGGACTTTGAAACTTTATAGTCTCTGTCTGATGGGAAACTGAGAAGCCTGAGGGTCTAACCTATGATTTTGGACCAACTCTGAATGGTCTCAAAGACAGAAAAAGAGTTGGATATAGAAGACCTCAGCCTATTTCCCTTCCATCTCTAAAAACAGGTCTAGCTATAGGAGGGTATTATCCCCTCACAGGGCCAGATTCTGAATCTGCTGTCATGGATAAGGTGATGACTCCATCTCATGCAGGAGGGAATGCGTCCCCAAATTGTAATCTTGAAAGATTACCTAACATAAAGGTAATTGACTAGTGGTAATCTATGTAACTCTGGGTCTGTTCTTAAAGGCAGTTAGGGAAATAACATGTTATCCCAGGTGAAATAAGGAGGAAGGAAATTGAGAAATATCTCATTACTTTTTTGTGAAGTACCCTTGGGGGAGGGGACAGAACACAGAAGGATGTCATTTACCCATTGGAGGACCCAAACTTTAGACAAAATAACAATGACTTTTGTCATTAGGCAACAAACCCTATTTAGTTTAACTTTCAAAACCTTTTTCTCACTCAACCTCTCATTTATAATTTTATTACTTTGGAGCATCTGAATCACTTACATTGTATCCTAGCCATATGATTGTTGTAATCATCAACAAACCCAAATCAAGTAATCTGTCAAAGACTGAAATTATTATAAACATTTAACCCATCTAAATTTTTCACCTTTTAATTAATTGTAAAGCAATTTAAAAAGCAGACATGAAGTTTGGTATTTTGTTCATAAATAAGAACATCTGTCTACCATTGTATCAAGAATGAACAAGTGCTTTCTGCTTTAATGCAAAAAACCTAGAAGTCTGTTTCTAGTTATTTAACATCACCTTAAAATACATCTATGTACCTGTGTGCATTTTTAGTGGCTTTAATTTTCTTTTTGTCTAAACTGGACTACACACAAACCTAATATGAAATAGAAATTTACAGCAGCCAATCTGATGCACATTGTTTAGGGTTACTTTGATTAACATAAAGCAATCTATGTCTCATCTTTCTTGTTACCAAAGACACTCAAGATATGCAACAGTGGGGCTGGAGAAATGGCTAAAGGTGCTTGCTTGTAAAACCTGATTGCCAGAGCTCAATTCTCCAGGACCCATGGAAAGCCAGGCACAAACCCAGCACAACACTCCCTGGTGGAATCTGCATTTCCCCAGGACTCAGGTTTCCAGTGCTGCAGGAACCCACATAGGCCTTTCATGTATGGTCCCTTAAAAGCCTTAATTCCTTTAGTACTGGAGGTGCCTTTTTTACCAGTGCATAAATTTCTACAGACCAAAAGCAAGCATAAAATATATATCTTGGGGCTGGAGAGATGGTTCAGTGGTTAAGGTGCTTGCCTTCAAAAGCTTAAGGTCCTGAATTCAATTCCCCAGTACCCATGTAAAAAGCCAGATGCACAAGATGGTGCATGCATCTGGAGTTCTTTTGCAGTGGCTAAAGGCATTGGCATGCCTACTTTCTCTTGCTCTCTATCTGCCTCTCGCTCTCTATCTGCCTCTCTCTCTCTCTCTCAAATAAATTAGGGTAAATGCCAACCATAATCACTCAAAGTAAAAGAAGGTGTGGTCTTCTATCTAAAAGAAACACTCAAGAGAACTGTGATAGACAGATGGAAGAGAGAGAGAAAGAAAGAGAGAGAAAGAGAATAGCTATCTTGACAAGCTCAGTCAACTCAAAAGAATACAAGCATATACATTTTGGTAAAGCCTGAAGAAAGGAGAACAGGTTTAAACCTGTCTCCCACAGAAATTTATTAAATCTGCCATCTATGTTGTTTCAAATGTACCCAGTTCCCAAGCAGACAGGAATTGCCCAGAGAAAGAGGAAAAAGTAGAGGAGTGAAACAGAAAACAGAAAAGATCATACCTCCTTCTAGAAGAGAAAGGCAGGAAACAAAGCAAGAAAAAAAGAGTTCATCTGTGCATTAACCCTCTGAATTCCTGGCCTATGAACCAGGTATGATGTGGAAATTTAGAGGGTCTTTGAGAGCATTGGAGCCTTCTGCCAGCTCTTGGGTGAGCAATAAATAACTCAGGAGCTAGGGTCCCTGAAGGTCAACAGTCACACACACACATTCTTAAGAATCAGTGGCCTTCTCAACTCCTATCTCATGAATTTCAATGAATGAAATCCACAGACCAGAGGATACTATTTAGAAATATTTTACCATAGCTTAGAATTTTAGGAAGGAGAGCTTTAAGAGAAGAAAAGATTAGGAGGAGGAACAAATTCAGAGTTCTTGCCCAAGAAGGAAACAAGACGGAATTCCAAAAACATTAGAAGCTCACCCAGAGACTAAGGTTGGAGTTTTTTTTTAAGAAAGTCTACTAAGTCTACTAAGATGGTGGGTCTGACCTGGCATCAGATGGTGGCATCAAGATTTCTGGGAAAGGGCCACATTCCCAGGAATTTCAATCTTCCAGAAAGGGTGAAACCTTCTTGGAAGGGGGCAATTACCTTTTCTAGAGAAGGAGAGCTCCTTTAAGGGATAAGACATAAGGAAGGACCAAATGCTTCTGACATTTCTGAACTCTAGCATGAAGTGGAAGGACTCCCCCCCCCAGGGGCACAGATAAGGATGTCCAGATTCTCCCTTATAGGCCAAGGTTATTTCATGTCTCCAGCCAGTTGGAGTTTATTTTCGGGGTCCTGTCATTCCTAAACTGCCTCAGGAATGTCTACTGCTGCTATGCTTTCCTGGAATATATCCTTCAAAACTTTTTTAAGTTGCAACTAATACATGGGTCATCATGGATGTTTCTGAGACCCTTAAGTATGCTGACCATAGGTTAAAAATCACTCTATCTATATTAGCTGTCTTAACCAATTTCAGGTACTCTTGCCCATTTCTATTTTTCTCCTATACTTTCCCAATTCTCTAGTAATCCAAATGTGTATTCTGTCTTTCCCATTCTCTTTTTTTTTCCTGAATCCACAGAGACCTACCAAGTCTCAATACAAAACAAACTATCCATATGATTTATAGTAGTAATGCTTCATGATGCTGTTTGAATTTTAAGAGAACAGAGCCTTAAAACCAAAAAAAGTGGATCCTTAATTCAGAGGTAGGAGATGGCAAGGGAGGGTAAATAGCAGAGCTTACCAAGTCTAAAGCCACATTTGAAAAGCAGATATTCATCCCACCTCTCCCAAAACTCCACTCTGGAACAAAAGTGTGTGTGATGCTGCTCTCAACTCTGACAGTCTCACAATCAAAGCAGGAGAGCGCAGGACTCACACAATAGACTCCTACACACAGCTCAAATCAATAAGCAACAGGAAGAAGAAACTGTAAGAAATCAACACATACAAGAAAATGAGCTAGAAGAATATATTATTTGTGAAAGTATTTCATAATAAGTAGGTATCAGTGATAATGAAAAAATAGGACACAGAGTAGGTGATAATTAGTGCCTAGACATTACACATAATCTACTCTACTTCAGGCTTTGATGAAGGTGACATGGATGGAGCACTGTGCCCTACAAATGATCTATAAATATCTGTAATTAAGCCACAAAGAGTCACTTACAAGAGTAGTGAGCAGTGTTTGCATCACTAATGCATTAAAGTCTTCTCTTGTAGATGATGAACTAGAGTTATCTGTGGCTTCTTGAAATACTTAAACTATAAACATCCTGGCAGGAATGGAGAAATTCTGGAGCCACTTGGGTCTTTTTCCCTTTAGCTATCAGATTATTCAAACAAACAATGGAGCCCAAGAAATTGGAATTTCTCTAGGAATCTCATACTGGGAAAAGGAAAAGGCTAAAAGCACTGGTGTCAGTGACAGGGGAAACTTGTCTACTGGAAAAACATTTCAATCAGTTGTGACAACTTGCCAGACAACCTTGCAAGAGAGACTGCAGATGACAATGATGGGTCAATAAACTCTCACAATTCTATAACAAAACAAAATACCCTAATAAAAGAAGCTTCAAAACCAGTGCCCATCAGGGAACTGCAAATCAAAATCATGAGTTATCACTTTAATGATCTCCCTAATTAAAGACAAATAACAGTGTTGGTAAGGATATAGTGAAAGTGAACCCTCATATACTGGTGGTAGAATGTATGCAGCTGCTTGGAAAAGTCTGAATCTTTTTCAAAATGATGAACATGTTACCATATGACCTAGAATATTCTCTTTTAGACCATACACACTCAAGATAAATTAAAAATATTTACCATATTCATGAACATTGTCCAAAAATCTGCTCATGATATTCATACCACATTATCTATCATAGCTATAAAATCATAAACAACCCAACCATCTATCAAAACTGACAAAAGGGAAAATAAAATGTTGTATATCCATTAGTTGGAATCCTATTTAGAAATAAAAATAAAGTACTGATATATGCAACAATATGAATGAACCTTGTGAAAACAGTAAGTCAAAAAGGATCATATACTTTATGATAACATCTGTATGAAATGCCCAGAGTGGGTAAATTTATACAGACACAAAGTAGATTGCTGGAAGCTAAGGGATGGGATTTGGAATGAGAGCAGGTAAATATTATGGAGTGATTTCTAAAAGGGTTTCTTTTTAGAGCTGTTAATATGTTCTAAAATTATCTGTGCTGAGTGGTGTCACAACATAATTCCTGAGTATACAAAAAGCCACAGAACTATACACTTAAGTCAGTGAATTATAATGGATGTAACCTGTGTCTTGATTAAGCTATTTTTACAAAAGAATATGGAAATAATGAACATTAATTAAGAGAAATGTTTTTATTTTCCATTTGTGCTATCCCTAATTAATTTATCCAGAGGACCTGGAGATGGCCACTGCAATGCTATCTTACCCTTTCACTTCTGAGAAGAGTCCAAAATCAGCAACCAGAAGTCAAAGTCCAACTCCTGGTATTAATGGTGTGAGGTTAAGCAAACTGGTGAATTTCTAAACTGTTATTTCCTGTCTGTAAAAGAGTAAGATAATAACCTCTACTCAGTTCATAAGATTACAGTGAATATCACTAAAAAATAAGATTGTTTCCAAAACATATCCATAGGGCTCTTTCTACACAGTACACCTAGCAGGCTTTTCTAGGCATCACAAAAGCCAGGTGGCTTACTGTCTTTCTAGTACTATTTGCTGCCTTCTCTGCCTCAATCTAGTCAAGATTTACACATTAAGGACCTCTTGTGCTTTCTCATTTATTTAGGACTTCTAGGCAGCTTGTCTATGAATGTAGCAAGAAGGACAATGTCCCTCCATGGTATCCCTACACTATCTTCTACAGTAGGCCTGACCATGAAGACGCTAGTGTGGCTTAACAATCAAACTGGTCTTTGTGCTTTCCAGATGCTCAAGATAAATGCAGATTCTTCCCATTCCAACAACAAGGCTGTAGCAAATACAAACAACAAGGTCTGTATTGCCAGAAGACAATGATGTCAGTCCCAGTCTCCCTGATGAACAGTCACTCCAGGGAAGGTCCAGTAGTCTCCATTTACCCTTGTCTTAAGGTACCAGGCTCCAGTAGCACCCTCTCCATCCCCTAGCTTCTGACTGCACATTCACAAGAGAGGGTACACAAAAAAAGCAGAAGGTTCAAGGGCTGAGCTCATTGTGGACATACAAAGTTTCACATGCCTGTGGGAAAGCCAAGCTAAGCTCATAGTGCAGACTGTGACACCTGAACACACAGTAATTCATTTGTTTTCTAAGGAACATCTGTAGAACGAGTCATTTATATCATTAAGTGCTACACACAAATGATAAGATTCAACATCCAAACAGAATCTTAAAAGTATTTTAGAAAGCAGCAATTGAAGAGTCCCTAATAACATTAAAAATGTCTATCTCAAATCACACACAGAAAATACAGGTAGATGTTCTAATTAAACTAAAAAATTTTCTAAGAATAACTGATACCAAGGACTGGGGAAATGGCTCATGAGAAAGTGCTTGCCACACAACTGTGAATACCCAAGTTCAGATCCCAACACCCACATAGTGGGTAAATCGCAGTATACATATGGGGAGAAGGGAGGTAGAGAGAGCAGAATTCACCAGAAACTCACAGGCCATCTAGCCTAGTGAAAGAGCAGTAAACCAGAGTCCTTGCCTCAAAACAAGAAGCCAACACGTGAGGGTTGTCCTCTCACCTCCAAATATGCTCTATGGGCACGCACACATTCGCACTCCCACACACGACCATACACGAATACACACATGCTCTATGGGCATGCACACATTCGCACTCCCACACACGACCATGCACGCATACAAATATGCTCTATGGGCACGCACACATTCGCACTCCCACACGTGATCATGCACGCATACACTATACATACACCAAAAAATTACTGCTACCACTTAAAGATACAAACACTTGTATAAAAATCAGTAATGTAGGCAAGGAGTGTAACTCAATGGTAGAGTACTTGCTTAGCATGCATAAAGCCCTTAGTTTAATCCAGGCATGGCATAAATTGAGTGTGGTGATGTACTTAATCTTAGCACTCAGGAGATGATGAGAAGAGGATCAGAAGTTTAAGGTTATCTTTAGCTAAATAGTGAGTTGGAAGCCAGCCTGAGATTTATGAGACCCTGTCTCAAAAAAAATCAGTAATATATTCTACAGTCTTTTTTAAAAACACTATATATATATTTTGTATACATATATGAATGTTACCTTATACAACAAAAAGAGATAAATATCAAAGTTATTTAAGAACTTTTAACTTAAAAACATTCAATGACTTTAAAGTATATTGCTTTATTTATTTACTATTTATTTATATGCAAGCAGAAAGAGAGAGACAAACTGACAGACAGACAAAGAATGGACATGTGAAAATGAACTCCAGATGCATGTACCACTTTGTTCATTTGGCTTTATGTGGGTACTAGGGAATTTAACCCCAGTCCTTAGGCTTTGCAGGCAAGCACCTTAACTGCTGAGCAGTCTCTCCAGTTGTAAAGTATATTACTTTAAAGTAACAGAGCATGTTCTTCTCAATTTAAAGCATATATTTAATTAAAACCAGTGAAAGTCAAAGAAAGACTAAATGATCATAAAGTTATACAGAAAAATAAGGAAACTAGTGCCAGGCACAGTGGTACACACATTTAATTCCAGTACTTTGGAGGCAGAAGTAGGAGGATAACTATGAGTTCAAGGCCACCCAGAGACTACATATTGAATTCCAAGTCAGTCTGGGCTAGAGTGAGACCGGACTTCAATACTCCACCCCCTAAAAAAATAAATAAAATAAGGTAACTAAATAAAACTGTTGGAGAAGTTTTATTAAATGCTGAAACATTATGATAAATATTATTAAACAGTAAGGAACAGGTATAAGACTGGAAAGACACTAGAAGCCAATTGAACTGTACAGAAGACAGTTACAGTCACAGAAAGCAACACCAAATTACAGAAAGAGCCAAATTACTTAGAAAATGCTTCTAGGATAACTTGCTCATCCAGAAGAAAAAAAATTCAATTGAGATTCACAAACTTTATTCAGCAAAATACTCAACTTAAATGTAGAAAAATATAAACACAAAAAAATGAAATTCAACTGCAAATGAATACCTTAAGGAATAACACTAAAGGGAGAATGACTTTCTAAGCCCAGAATTGACAGGTCTTTAAAAATCACAAGGTAAAAAATGTTTGTAACTCTGACTCTACAATTAAAAGTCAAAGTAAATAAAATAAATAGGAAAAACAGAGTGGAAAATATTATGTAGTACACAGGGCTTTTGAAGCATATCACTGTGTGTGTGTCTGTGTGTGTATACATAAGTTTTTTTTGTTTTTTTTGGTCTTTTGAAACAGGGTCATGAAATATAGATATAGACAGATATAGATTGGATAGATATAGAGCTATAGAGATAGACAGAGACAGAGAGATAGAGATAGAGACAGAGATAGAGAGATAGAGACAGATAGAGACAGAGAGAGATATAGAAGAGAAGAGATAGAGATAGAGATAGAAAGATAGAGATAGGGATAGAGAGATATAGAGATAGAGATAGAGACAGAGACAGAGAGATAGAGACAGATAGAGACAGAGAGATAGAGATATAGAAGAGAAGAGATAGAGATAGAGATAGAAAGATAGAGATAGGGATAGAGAGATATAGAGATAGAGATAGAGACAGAGACAGAGAGATAGAGATAAACAGAGGCAGAGACAGAGACAGAGAGATAGAGATAGATATATAGATATCCCTGACTGGCCTGAGCTCACTGGCCTCAAACTTAACAGTAATTGTACTGCCTCTGCCTTCTCTGTGTAGGGTGACCAGACTTCTGCCACAACACACTGTCAATAAATGTGGAGAAAGCAAGAAAGCTCTCATAGCTAAATGGACAGGGTACAAGAAGAGTCACTTCAGAAATGAGGTCACAGAACTAGTAAACCATTGCATGGATCCTCATTTGACTTACTAATAATAATCAAGGGAGGTAAGAGCTCAGGGAGTCTTAGTTCTCTGTTAAACAAATATGCAAAAATATAGCAAAATCTGTCAGCAACCAATGGGAATTTGTGTTCTCATATCCTTCTAGTATTATCAGCTCAGAATGCCCACCAGGGATACGATAGTAACATTGTTCAAAATCCACAGAGGACTTAAATTTAGAAAGAGACCCATAAGAAAACATGTAAAATTCTCTGGACTTCAAGATTTTCAACTTAGCATCATTTACAACACAGAAAATAAAAATAATCTTAATTTCCCCAAAATTAAATAAACTGTAATGCCAGTGTTATCAAAGGAATGTTATGTAGTCATTAAAGAAATAGAGAAGCAGAGGAGATAAAAAGCAAATGATAAAAATTAAATACATTACAATACAGCCATGTAAATTAAATATATGTACAAGTTAAAAATCCTAAGAAGCCTCAAAAGTGAAAATAGAAGTGTGATATACAGCAATATAAATGATGTTTGTCTTCCAAACTTTTAGCAATATTAGTTTGAAAGTTAAAATATATTATTAAACATCTAAAAGTGTGTGCGTGTATTATTCTAGTCAGAATATTGCCAATGATAATATGCAGCCATGATAAGGCTCATTTTCTGTGAAAAATGAATGTGTCAGCTTCACAGAAACAAAATGGGAGGATGCTTTCTTAGAACACAGATGTTTACAACCACTGAAGGGTTTGCTTTCTGTTTCTTTTTTTTTTTTTTTTTAGCATTTCCTTGAGTATTTTTACAGTGTGCTCTTCCTTAAAAATAACAGTATTGTGCATCAAGGAATAATTATATTTCTTCATAGTACTACATATGGCTTTTGTTCCCAAAGGTAATGATATTATGGACTATTTTACTTTCCATTTTACATACAGTAAGACTTAGTATTGTTTTTCATGCCATACTATTTCCAGTCTGCATAGTTTCCATAAAATGGAACTGTCTTTACACACCTAGAAAAAAATGGAGCTGGAAACATGAACTATATCACAAGGAGGACGTAGGCATTCTAACACAGTAGACAAGGAAAGGTTAGTACTTAGTTATCCACTCATGCACTGATAAATGTGAGCATTTGTTCAGTGCTGACAACATCCTCCTGTTCACATGGCTTTTTTTTTTTTTCAGTATGTGTGTCCCTGGACTATGCTAGAAACATAATTGTGGCAGGAGCCATCATCTTTTACAACACAGAAAAGAACATTAAACAAGGGCTATTAGTAAATGTATTTTGCTTTTATTCATGGTTATAGAAACCTCTTGTTCCACAATAGTACACAAGTCTGCTTTCTACCACAGGAGAATGGGTTGTGCTCTCTCAACAGATTTCCTTGTGTGAGAAGCCACATGCCCAGAACTGAACACCAGGATTAGGCACTTTGGGTATTAAAACAATATTTACTGTCAAGTTTCTCAATTTCCTTCCACCAGACATACAAAACTTTCATGAAATTACATATTGATAGGGATTAGGAACAAGGTAGCATTTTTTTTTCTGATAGGTAGGTAGCTTGAGATAGGCCCATATAAATATGGATGCCACCTATCCTGCTCTGGCAAGAACCCTCATTTGATTAAGTCTCATCCAAAATGGCTTACAAAAATCAACTCCAGTGTCAGCTCCCTGCTTCTTCCTCAACTTTCCCTGGGTTTGACACCTGTGGGCTGGCCCTTCCTGAGTCAGCCTCTTGAGCCCACCATACAATCAGTATGTCCTTTTCTTGTGCACCTGAGTCTGGTCATGAGGCGCATTCTAACTGGATGTTATATAAATGGGCTGAACTGTGTATCCAGTCCTCTTGGCTTTTCTGATCTCTCTTGGGCCCCTATCCCCTCTTCTGATCTCTCAGCCCCTATGTGAGGGAGATCTTCTGGCTGGGAAGGAGAAGAATTTCCTTTTTTAAAAAAAAAAAACAGAAGGGCCTTTTTAAAAATATTTTATTTATTCATTTTTCAAGCAGAGATACAGAGAGAGAGAGAGAGAGAGAGAGAGAGAGAGAACACCAGGGCCACCACCTTGTGGGTCTGGCTTATGTGGGTCCTGAGGAATTGAACCCAGGGCTTTAGGCACTGGAGGCGAGTACCTTAACCGCTGAGCCATCTCTCCAGCCCTGAGAATTTCCTTTTTGCCAGAGTGCTTTCCTGCTTTGTTTTAGGAGCTTTCTGGCTTTTTGCTTTCCCTCCTAACTCTCCCTAAAATAAATCTCATAATTCATAATTTACCTGAATTTATCTGAATTCATATTTTCAATTCCTTGATAACTTGGACAAAAACCTAAAGTTGGATTTCATGGGCATGGGAGTCTCCTACATCTTTATGGATATCTAATCCCTCCCAGGATTCTAACACTGCATCAATATGATGCAAAGAAAGGGCTCCCCCAGCTCTGGGAATTTACCTGGGGGCTCTCAAGGTTTATCCTCTCCTTCCTATAGTTACACATTAGTTTCCCAAGCAAAGTGCAAACTCGGAGTAATTTATATAATTAGATGATGTGTGCAAAAATGATAAAATCAAATATAAGTATGGAATTGTAAGTAATTTGTGCTTCTCTCATTTTTTTAAAGAGGATCTATGTAACCAACTCTCGATTTTCCTGCCTTAACCTCCAAGTACTGAAATCACATGTGTGTCACCATGCCCAGCTAGTTTCTCTTAGCTTTAAAAACAGAACTAAATAATGTTTTTAATACTGTCTTCTTTCCTTGTTTAAGCAAACTTATTCAGGTATCTACAGTGATCCCCACTTCTTTCTTTACAAAACAGCTCACCACAAGCTAATCTGTATAGCCCCATTTCACAGAAACTGTGCTTATTTTTTCTTAAATACTACCCACACTCAGGAGAATTCCAAATAAAATGAAACAAAATAAAAATACACACAAAAGAAAATTACAGGCAACAGTTAAGTTTTTTTAAATTACTTTGGAAAAAACTTATCTTCTAAGAGGTAATGATAATATAACATCCATAAATCTAAAATATGATTATACGAAAGAGAAAACTCTTGGACATTAAAAATTTGAGGCTGGAGAGATGCCTCAGTGGGTAAAGGTACTTGCTTACAAAGTCTGATAACCCAGGTTCAACTCCCCAGTACCCCCATAAAACCAGATGCACAAAGTGGCACATGCATCTGAAGTCTGCAGTGGCAGGATGCCCTGGCATACCTATACTCTGTCTCTCGGTCTGTCTCTCAAGTAAGTAAGTAAATAAATAAATATTTTTTAAAAATTCAATACAAAGGCTAGAAAACCAAACCATAGAAATTGTTAAGAAAGTGAGACAAAAATGGGCTGGAAATGTAACTCTGTCATACACAAAGCCCTGAGTTCAATCTCCAGCACACAAAATGTAAATAGAAGAGTATCTGAGCTCCTCCACAAATCCAGAGTGTAGCACAACAGAAGCTCCGAGAGGAGAGAACACAGGAGAAATACTCAGAAAGGATTCCAGAAATCCTGAAGACAAAAAGAAACAAATGCCAGACCGAATGGCAGGTACAATGAATTTAAAAAGCAAGAAATTCACATAAAGCATTAATATTATAAAGTTCAAATACATCCAAGAGCTAGAGATAGGAAGATCAGAACTTCAAGATGATCCTTGACTATGTAGTAAGTTTGAGGAGCCAACCTGGACTACACGATACCCTGTCTCAAAAAAAAAAAAAAAAAGGAAAAAGAAAAGATTTTTGAAAGGTTACTACATATATGGAATACTGTAAACTACACCTATTTAGGTTTGGGGTAACACCCCTTATTCAAGTACATTTCTACTTCTGCACTGAAACACAATATTTATACCCAGTAGCACATATAGAATCTGATTAACTTTTTCTTTTTCTTTTTTCTTTTTCAGTTTTTCGAGGTAGGGTCTCGCTTTAGTCCAGGCTGACCTGGAATTCACAGTTTTGCCAACACATTTTCTGAGAGTGACATGTTTCATGAATCACTATTTAGTTGCTAAACCTTTGTCTCAGATTTAAAAAAAAAAAAAAAAAGAAGAAGAAAGAAATGGAGAACACTTCCCTTGTCTCTTCATTCAAATTCTACTATGGTATCTAGCATGCTTTCCCGAGAGTCATCTACATGTATCTTAGCCCTTCACTTTTCACACACATTTAAACCAACTGCAACCTGACTTCAATGATCCATGTTGTCAAGCACTTTAAAGGGCTTCCACAACCTTTCTGTTACTTGCTTTGATATCTTTACTCTGTTAACATTCAGGCCATTTCACCATTAAGATTCTTCAAAGTTCCATTTTACTCTCTTAATTTTCATTCTTTATCTGAGGTGATCCAATCTATAATATTGGGTTCAATTAATACCTTTGTGAATGTTATTTAAAAAGAAAATGATAATAAACCAAATGATTAAATTGATAACTTTAACACTAAAATATACCATTAATTAAGCTGAAGACATAGACTGAGGAAAAACTTGCAATCATATATCTGATACAAGAATTGTATCCAGAATATATATACAACTTCCACAGCTCAATAATGTGTAGGATTGAAGAAAAAAATGTTCATCTGCCCCTCCAAGGTGCATAAGAATACACTTACAGGCATAAATTAGTGAAAAGACACGTGTTTTTTATGAACAAAGAGGTAGTCACAGGATGTGATTATTGTGGGATGATATGGAAGCTTATACATTTCTTTTCGTATAGGTAGGACAGAAGCAAATGGAGAAAACTAGAGGGAAATAGAGACAGAAACTGGCTCATTTTTAAAATTGCTTTAGTTAGAAAATAAAAATAATGAGTTTCATTATAACATTTTCATTAAAGAGTATCATTCGGAGTTTATCTTGTAAAATGACTGCCCAGGTGTGCTTAAGACTCCATCTTCTCTTCTGATCACGGGATCTCAGGATGCCAATGGAAGGCAATGTATCTGTTATGCTTAGGTTTTGTTGTCAACTTGATCTTTTTAATTATCTTTAGTGGGTCTCTGATGTTTATCACAGGAAGGACGCCCTCTCAGCAGGGGGCATATTGTAAGGACGCTCATGGAAGCTGGCAGCTAGTATCCCTGCCTGGGAGGGGCATCTAGGAAGGAAATTCCAAAAACTTGGGAAGTCAACAAATCTGGGTTGCATGACCCCACCCTAAAGCTATATTAAGGGGAAAGAAATCTCTATCTCCCCATGCCTGTCTGGCTGCTGGTGCTTGTCATGCATCTCTTCCTCAGCATTGGCATGAAGCTTCCTCAGCCTTCCAGCCTCAACTGAAGACCAATGTCTCCCTAGGAAGCCTTTAGGCCTTCAGTGTTGGATTGGGACTGCTGAGGCATACAGCCACATGAATTGAGCTATGATCGGTTCATTGACTCTTAGGTTTACAGACTGCTATTGTGGGACTGCCATGAGCTAATCTAATAAATGCCCTTTTTGTTTACTAGAATTCATTCTGTTGGTTCTGTTCCTCTAGAGAACCCTGACTCATATAGTATCCCATAGCAGTCTAGTCCTAATATAGATAAGCACCGACAGAGAGGCTGTCTTTTCTGCATGAAGCACAGGAAAAAGGTAAGATTAGTGATCCTGCTTCCAAGTTTTATGGTTTTGCAATCCTTTAGGTTAAACTGCTCAGCATTCCCCCACACACACACCAAAAAAAATCAGGCATATCCATCTAACATACAACAAATACAACGCAATTCTTAAAAATATTTTATTTATGCATTTTCAAGAAGAGAGATACAGAGAGAGAGAGAGAGAGAGAGAGAGCACACCAGGGCCACCACCCTGCAGGTATGGCATACGTGGGCACTGGGGAACTGAACCTGGGGCCCCAGGCACTGGAGGAAAGTGCCCCAACCACTGAGCAATCTCTCCAGCCCCAATACAACCCAATTTTAAGATGGGCAAAAAGAATTTTTAAAACTTTCTTTAGGTTCAAGATGGCTGACTAGCAATGTACCTCGGGAAACAAGGGTCAGGGTTTTCAGCGGGGATCCAGGTCGTGGAGACAAGCTGTGGCCACGCGCTGAGCTCCAGACACCTCCCAGCAAAGGATCCTCACTACTGGAAGCCGCCAGCATAGACCAGCATTCGCAGGAGGCAGTGAGTCATCCAGAGCCTGAAGGCCATGCCAGAGCAGCCTCAGCCTGTTGGCCGCCTGACACTTTCATTCAGCCTCAGCCGACTTCCCTTGTGTTTCCTCCCCAACCCTCCCGCCCTCTGTTTTTCCCATCCCTCACGGGCCCTTGCGTGTCTTTCCTTTACAACTTTTTTGGGTTTTTTCCTTTTATTTTACTTCTTATAATATTTTTTTTTCCATCAGCCAACTGTACGTAGCCCCTACCCCGGACTTCCAGCCTCCAGCGTGTCTGCCCCGCCCCCACCTCGCTAGTCTGTTTCCTTTTTTTTTTCTTTTCTTTCTCTTTCACTGGTCTGACCAGGGGCTCCAACATAACCCCTCCCCCTGGCTTATGGCCTCCAGTGCACCTCCCCACCACCCCACAGGACATTGCTACTCTGTTTCCTTGTTTACTTTTTTTTCCTTGTTTTTGTTTGTTTTCTTTTCTTTCTCTGAAGCCTGCCAACCTGGACCGGGGGCTATAACGTAGCACCTCGACCCGACCTCCAGCCTCCAACACATCTGCCCCACTCCTTTTCTGCTCCTGAGGAACCCATCAGCCCCTCTATCTGCACCCAGAGAATCCAACAAAACCAGTTCCAGGGATCTCAGCGGCCTCACGCCCCTTCTGCCCCTCCCACCGCTGACCCCATCCCCTGGGCCCACTGTCCCCTGCAGGACTGCTCCCCTGGCCAGCCCAATCCGGTGGAACCACCCGCTGTACGCACGAACTCCGGAGATCCGCTACCCCTCCCCATGACCACCAACCCAAACAGCCCCAACCCCTGACCCCACCCCAGTGCCCACTGCCCTCTGCCATCCCCCCAACTGCCGACCCCTACAGTCCCGCTCCCAGACACCCACCAACCCCTGCATATATCTCAAAGGCATTCCTCCAGCCACTTCAAGTGGAATCGAAATGGGCAGACCTCAACGCAAGAATATTACACCAGCTAAGGAAACCACGCAAAATGACAACAACAATACCACGAAAGAGAGAGAGCAGAAACAGGACCAGGATGACATGACACTAAACCCCGATGATACTGGCACAGATCCTAAGGAGAACTTAATGTTAGTCATGCAAGAAAAGATGAACCAACATATTAAAAGGGTACAAGATCAGCTCATTAGCTTTGCCACCAGGCTTAATATAGTAGAGAACCAAATGGACATCAGAAGAGACATATCAGAACTAAAGACAATACAGCAAACTGAAGGTATCAAAAACCAGCTTTCCAAATTAACCGAAGACATCTGCAAATATAAGAATGACTATCAAAAGAAGTAATTAAATCAAACCTTGAAATGAAATCACATCACAACAGCATGATAGAAGCAACCCAAAAAGAAGTTGCAGAAAACAAAAACCATATTGAAATAATAAGAACATCCCTAGAATCCCTTATCAACAGGATCAATCACTAGGAAAATAGAACCTCGGACATGGAAGACAGAACAGAGGAAAAATAAAGGGAAATCAGAACCCTGACAAAATTCAAAAGAGCAAGTGAACAACACTCAAGGGAAATGTGGGATACCATAGAATGACCTAATCTCAGGATCATGGGGATCTCAGAAGGAGAAGAAAACCAAACGAGGGGCATAGAAAATATTTTCAACAGAATTATTCAAGAAAACTTTCCATACTTGGCAAGAGATAGTCCTGTAAAACCAAAAGAGATACGGAGGACCCCAAACAAATTAGATCAGAGGAGGAACACCCCAAGACATATTTTACTTACGATGCCAAAGACTGAGGATAAAGAGAGAGTCCTTAGAGCAACGAGAGAAAGGAAACTCACGTATAAAGGAAAACCCATCAGAATCACGTCAGACTTCTCCATAGAAACTTTAAAAGCCAGGAGAGCTTGGAACAAAGCGATTCTAAGCCTAAAGAAGAATGGATTCCAACCTAAACAACTCTACCCAGCAAAGTTATCCATCATAATTGATGGAGGAATTAAAGTATTCCACGAGACTAATCAGCTTTACAAGTACTTGAGCATAAAGCCAAACCTTCAAAAGATACTTCATGAGATATCCCAGGTAGAGGAAACAAACAACCGACCCCAGGAAAGGAACAGAGAACAAACAAGGTAACACAAAAGAGATAGAAGCAACAGCTCAGATACCAACCTCCATACTCTCTACAACATGGCAAACCTCACAGTTATACCTTTGAATGTAAATGGACTCAACTCTCCTATAAAAAGACACAGGACAGCAGGTTGGATCAGGAAAATGGACCCTTCCATCTGTTGCCTTCAAGAAACACACCTTATCGCTAAAGACAAGTAACCTACTGAGAATAAAAGGGTGGAAAACAATTTTACAGGCATGTGGGAAGAATAAAAAAGCAGGTGTGGCTACTCTAATATCTGACAAAATAGACTTTAAACCAACAGCAATAAAAAAGGACAATGATGGCCACTTCCTACTCATCAAGGGAACAATACAACAAGAAGACATCACTATAACTAAGTATGTATGCACCAAATGCAAGGGCCCCTCAGTTAATTAGGCATAAATTACTCAAAAGCAAAGCAGATACAGATGCCAACACCATCATAGTAGGAGACTTTAACACTCCACTGTCATCCCTAGACAGATCGTACAAACAACAGACAAGCAGGTAAATCAAGCTGCTAAATGGCACCATTGACAAACTAGGGATAACAGACATCT
>PVHP010014025.1:0-39866 GCA_004024765.1 Zapus hudsonius | reverse complement strand
TCCTCCCTGGCGACCTTCCCAAAGGATCACTTGCTTTGTACATCATCTGCCCACTAGACTGATCTGTCCCAAGGAGCCCAAACTAAGATACTTCTTTCAACAGGAGAATAGAGTTCAGAGAGATAAAAACTGCACACTCACACCAACGGGTGTTAGATATTTTAATTTGCATGTTTATGACAGGCCTGGCAGGACTTTCTCCCACTCGACTGTCTACCCTGTGAGGATCCCACACTCACCCTTCCTCCAGCATTTTTGAGCTCTTCATTTGTTATAATGAGATCTTTAATCCACCACTTGGAATTTATTTTGGTACCTAATATAAGGAAGTAAATCTATTAAATATTTTTTCATAAACAGTTAATTATCACACTACCATTTATTTATGCGGTGGTTTAAATTAAAAATATATTAGTGTATGAAGTGATCTCCAAGATATTATTAAGTAAAAAGGAAAACAAAGCAAAGAACACTATGTTTAATAAGCGCTTATTTTTTATTTGTTTGTTTTGCTTTGTTTTGTTGGTTGGTTTTTGTGAGGCAGGGCCGCCATATGCAGTCCTGGCTGGTCTTAAACTTGTGATTTGCCTCAGTCTCCCGAGTGCTAGTATTACAGAGGTGAGCCGCCATGCCTGACTTGAAATACAGGACTGGGGAGATGGCTCAGAAATTAAAGAGTTTGTTTGCTAAGCCTGCAGGCCTGGGGTTTGATTCCCCAGAACCAATGTAAAGCCAGATGCATAAAATGTCACATGCATTTGGATTTTGTTTGCAGGGCAAGAAGCCCTGGTGTACCCATTCTTTCTCTCTCTCTCTCTCTCTCTAATAAATAAATATCATAAAAAAGCAATACATAGCAGAGCTTCTATGCCCACAGATAGTTTCTGAAAGGATTTATAAGAACTGCTAATGGAATTTACTTTTGGAAAATGGGATGAGGTCAGTTACGGAAGGGAAACCTACTTTGACCTATTGAATTTTTTATGATGTTCAATTATTATCTTTTTAGTAAAAAATAATTTGATTAAAAAATTCAGGCTGGAGAGATGGCGCAGTGGTTAACTGTGCCTCCTGTGTCAAGCACAAGGGCCTGAAGGGGCCTGAGACTGTCTGTTGCATTTAACTTCTCTTGCTGTACCAAGAACCCGACCAAAAGCAGCTTGTGGAGGAATGGGTTGATTTTGGCTTACAGACTTGAGGGGAATCTCCATGATGGCAGGGAAAACATGGCATGAGCAGAGGGTGGACATCACCTCCTGGCCAACATCAGGGGGACAACAGCAGCAGGAGAGTGTGCCCAACACTGGCAAGGGGAAGCTGGCTAGAACCCCCATAAGCCCACCTCCAACAACACAGCTCCAACAAGGTTCCAATTCCAAAACTGCCATCAGCTGGGGATCAAGCAATCAGAATACATTAAGTTTATGGGGGACACGTGGATCAAACCACAACACTGCCCAAGTTCAAATCCCCTGATCTCATGTGTTGCAATAAGCATTCTAGTTGCTGTGCAGAAAGAACCCAAGCAAAAGCGGCTTGTGGAGGAATGGGTTTATTTAGCTTACGGACTCGAGGGGAGACTCCATGATGGCAGGGAAAATGATGGCATGAGTAGAGGGGTGGACATCACCTCTGCCACAGCGCTGGAAACAGTGGCAGGAAGGTGTGCCAAATACTGGCAAGGGGAAGCTGGTTTATAACCCCCAAAAGTCCACCCCCAACAACACAGATCCATCAAGGTTGTAAAATCTAAACTGCCATCAGCTGAGGATCGATTACCCAGAACACATTCATTTGTTTGTGGGGGACACCTGGATCAAACCATGACACCATGTAAATAGCTGGGCATGGTCATATATGCCTGGAACCCCAGTCTCACAGTAGAGCAGAGACCCCAGAATCAAATGGTTGGAGCCCTGTAAGCTAAGGAATTAGTAAAAAAAAAAAAAAAAAAGTAAAAAAATGAAACACCCAAGCTCAAAACAAGACCAGGCAGAAACACAGTAGAGTGGGGCGCTCTGGTCACCCCCAATGTAGGCCAGCATATGGGGCGCCACAGGGCACATACACGTGAATGCATGCCCCCTCCCCACATACATACACACACAGAAACAATACAAAAAAAGAAACCCATTCAAGCTCTGTAATTTGCAAGTAACGATGTACTACTGAAGCTAACTTCATCCTAAAGAGAAACTCATTTTATTTTGTTTTGAGATAGACTTTTTTTTTGTTTTTTTGAGGTGGGGTCTCGCTCTAGTCCAGGCTGACCTGGAATTCACTACGTAGTCTCAGGCTGGCCTTGAACTCACGGTGATCCTCCTATCTCTGCCTCCCGAGTGCTGGGATTAAAGGCGTGCGCCACCATGCCCGGCTGAGATAGACTTTTTAATGTACCAGGTTGGCCTTGAACTTACGATCCTTCTGCCTCAGCCTTCTGAGTGCAGGGATTACATGTGTGAGCCACCACACTCAGCTAGGGCACTCATTTTTAAGGATTTTGTGATCACCCTAGAACACTAAGCCAGGAACTCTCATCCAGTGTTGAGAGTCCAGGGACCAAAGCTAACAAAACACCCCCTCCTGCCTGTCCGACAGTCCTCATTTGATATCAGGGGACTTTTCTTGCAACAGAAAAACACCTAAAACCAACCCATCCCTGAGCACCTCTACCAGGCAGTAATGAGGCATGGAGCTTTTTGCCTTCTTAGAGGGAACAGATACCCACTTCCTCTGTCACCCGTGATGCCACCTTCAGGTTGAGTGCTAATGAAATCCTCACAAACACTCCATAAAAAGTAGTGAGTTTCATTTGGAAGAGAAGCCAGTAAAGAATCTTTTAGGGTAAAGTAACCTTCTAGCTTAGTGGTAGTGCATTTGCTTAGTATGCTTAAGTCACTAGGTTTGGTCCTCAGCAAGAGAGAGAGAGAGAGAGAGAGAGAGAGAGAGAGAGAGAGAGAGAGAGAGATTCTAAAATAAAATTAGGGATGTAGTTCAGTGGTCAACCATTTGGCTTGCATGTTCAAGGTCCTGGGTTCAATTCCAAGCACTATCAAATGATTCTTTTACAACAGAGCTACGCTAAAGTCATTTGCCAGTTCAAAGAAGGTGCCACTACTTCTTGACCACACACACACACACACACACACACACACACACACTCAGAAAGAATGAGAGAGTGAAGGACCAATGGACTTTTGCCTTCCATGACTTTTGTGTGTGGGGGGGTGAGGGCTTCCTTCTCTGACCAGCAAAGAACTACTAATCATAGGGTTTTCCATGGGGCATGAGAACATTCCCCATCCAGGACCGGATATCCCATATCCATCCACTGAGGAAGCTTTCTTGGGATCTGGCCAATGGAGTCTGAAGTCAGAACTGTGGATACGGAGTCCTGAGGGATTGAGAATCACAGGTGTCTCTTGGCCAAAGCTTTCATTTCTCTTTTTTTTCTATCAATGCATCTCTAATAAAAACCTGAGTCATCTAATTGTAGGGCCTCCTACAGCCTTACTCTCTCTGTTGGCTCCTACTCCTAGAGCCAAGAGCCAACAAGCATTATTGATTGTTTCTCTAATAGATAAACTCCGTGGGAAGGTTTCTCAGTGTGGGCATGGAAAGCCTCATTACTGATTGCCTCCCTCCCACCCTCAGCTGAGTCTCAGTCAGCTCACTGCTTTTCCGAGAGGAACTGTTGATTTGCAATCCCACTCCTGGTACCAAATTTGATGTCTGTTAATATGATTCAGATTATATTGTGTGATCGGGACAGGCTTAAAAAACATATTTGTGGGCTGTAGAGATGGCTCAGCGGTTAAGGCACTTGCCTCCAGTGCCTAAGGCCCTGGGTTCAATTCCCTAGGTCCCACATAAGCCAGACCCACAAGGTGGTGGCCCTGGTTCTCTCTCTCTCTCTCTCTCTCTCTCTCTCTCTCTCTCTCTCCTTGAAAAAAAAAACATTTGTTTGTCTATCTGCTTGCTTGCTTGGTTTGAGATGCGTATGTTTGTTCCTGCGTTCAAATGCCTCAGAAGGTCAACTTAAAGGAGAAACAATTGTTTTAGCTCATGGTTTCAGTGGATGGTCAGCTGACGCTTTTGTTATTGGTCTGTTGGTGGGACAGAACCTCATGGGGAAGAGTGTGGCAGAGAAGACTTGCTCCCCTCCTGTGGCAGGAAGCAGAGACAGAGAGAGGGAGAGAAGGAGAGAATGCCCCTAGTTTATTGGATGGTACTACCCATGTAGTAACTCTAGAAAGACCCTCACAGAAGTACACTTTACTAATCCACATAGGTTGGCAATCAAGAGTATCTCATGGGGTCTCATCCTGTTGCCAAGGTTGGTCTTGAACCCTTGGGCTCAAGCCATTCTCCCACCTCTTCTCCACTGCTAGGACTCCATGCTGCTGTGCTGGAGAATGGCTTGCCGGTTAAGTGCACTTCCTGCTCACGCATGAGGGCCTGAGACCACTAGACTTTGAATCTCTGGATCCCATGTAAACAGCTGAGGTGGCCACATGTCCCTGGAACCCAAGTCCCTCAGGGGAGCAGAGACCCGAGAATCATCAGAGCCCCGTAAATCCTGGACTCAGTAAAAGGGAGTGTGGCTCAAAACACGACTCGGCACAAGTTCTGACGACCTGCTCTGGCCACTGTAGGTCAGCGTATGGGGCACCACACGCACACACACACTCACACACACGCACACTACGCACACACACTCACACACATAGACACACTCAGACAAACATACACACTCACACACACTCACACAAACACACACTTGCACTCACACACATACACACACTCACACACACTCACACAAACACACACTTGCACTCACACACATACACACACTCACATACACACTCACTCATACACACTCACACAAACATACACACACACTCACACACATGCACACTACGCGCACACACACTCACACACATAGACACACTCAGACAAACATACACACTCACACACACTCACACAAACACACTTGCACACACACACTTGCACACACACTCACACAAACACACACTTGCACTCACACACATACACACACTCACTCATACACACTCACACAAACATACACACATGCTCACACACATGCACACTACGCACACACTCACACAAACATACACACACTCACACAAACATACACACTCACTCACACACACACTCACACAAACACACACACTCACTCACACACACTCACACACACACTCACATACACACTACATACACACTCACATACACATACACACACATACACACTCACACACACAAACACACTATACACACACTACACAGACACACTCATACATATACACACATTCACACACACATACACATACACACTACACACATACACACTCACACACTCACATACACACACACATACTCACACACCACATGTTTTCTAAGCTTGTAGAACCCATGGAGAGATGCCCAGCCAGACCTCAAGAAGGTTTTCACTTGGCTCCTAGGCCCCCACCGACGTGATTGAAAATATAGCTGCCCACCTTTCCTCACTCACTGTTTACGTTACTGGCTTAGAGACATTGTTCTAACTTCCTGGCATCCAGATGGGCCACACTGTCTACCTCAGGCCAGGAGGAAAGAGAGGCTGGGGCATGGGAGGCAGATATCCAGAGAGCTGCTCAGTAACCAAGAGTATTGTCAGGATTGGGACTAGGTAGAAGGACTGCTTTGAACGGAGGAAATACCTTCTGAAGATAAATCAAAAGCCTAATAGTGTTTCTGCTTCTAGAAAACTCTACGTATAATGGTGTGAATATGCAGCATTCCCCACAGGCTTGTGTTTTGAACAGTGAGTCCCAGGCTGTGCTGCTATTTTGAAGGCTGCAGTCTTTAGAAGGTTGGGGCCGGGTGGCAGAAGCAGGGTGCGAGGGGTAAGTCTTTGAAGGTTACATCCTACCCCTGGTCCAACCCTGACTTCTCTGTGTTCTGGTCGCCACACCGGGAGTGTCTCTGCCTCCACTCCTGCTGTCATGAAAGCCACCATGTCCCACCCCATGAAGGATTTCAGCTCCTCTGAAACCATGAGCCAAAATAAACCTCTCCTCTACTAAGTTCTTTCTCTCAGATATTTGTCACAGTGAAAAGTAACTAATACAATGTGCAAAGAAGAAAAACGCATAAATGTTTAGCAAGCAAGAAGTACCTGTGCTCCCATCTGCTCTCTGGAGCTTTTTCCAGTTGTTTGGGGGAGCACCCCCCCCCCAGCCTTCTTGAATGTGTTTACATGGACTTTCGCATGTGCGGGGTAGCACACTACAGATGCTCAGCCTACTTAATAGAGACTCCAAGCTATTTCGTCATTCTTCCCTTCCTTGTTGTAGTAGACAGAAGGCAGAGATTCCATTTCCCCCCCCTGGGAACGTCGGCCCTTTCTGTCCTTGAGGAAAGAAAGGGTAACCAGGCTTTTGGCTGCTAAATGATGAGCTTAATGGTTCATCAAATCAGGCCTATTGTGAATGAACAAGAGAAGATGAGGGGTTTGTTGGCATGTGAGGTGGGCAATAAACAATGGCCTATTTTCTCCATCAAGTTTTGAAAAATAAAATACAGTAATCAGACAGATGGAGATGAAATCAACTTTGGCATTAGGAGGCTGATGTGAAGCCCTGGATCCCTAGCCTCCCGAGACCTGCTTGACGGCTCACTATTACAGTCCACCCCACCCCTCACCAGCTGAGACAGTGGTTGGGAACACCAGTGTGCATAAAGATCTACAAAACTGGATCATACCAGATTCACTTTGTTCTGAAACTTGCTTCGTCCCTGTCCAGTCCAGTTCCCTGTATGTTCCTCCATCAGTGGGCATCTTAGCTTTTTCCAGGAGAGACAGTTGCACAGAACGCTGCCATGGGCATCCTAAACCCCTCTAATTGTTTTAGCCTATCTGATGGTCTCCTGACAAACCCCAAGAAATGGATCCCATTGTCTGTGCATACTGACACAATGGGCTTGGACACAGTCACAATTCAGATTTAGCCTCAGTGTGAAAGTGCCCATTTTTCCACACGGCCCGTCATCATTGGCAGTGTTTTTACTCTGCGCTCTTTATGGAAGATCCAAAGCATCTCGAATTAGCATACGTTCCTGATGGTCACCGCAGGTGAATGTCTCTGAGTGCTTGTTGGGCCCTGCATTTCTTTTGGAATTGATTGCACTCACCTTTTCATCTTTTTAATAAGAGCTCTTTGCATGATGAAGACCATAATCTTCTGTTAAAGGAGGAAATTTATTTATTTATTTTGGTTTTTCGAGATAGTCCAGGTTGACCTGGAATTCACTATGTACTCAGGGTGGCCTTGAATTCATGGTGATCCTTCTACCTCTGCCTCCCCCGAGCGCTGGGATTAAAGGCGTGAGCCACCACACCCGGCGAAAATGGGTATTCTTGTTTCATTTTTTTTTTCTTAAACATGTATGTACTTTTTTCTGGTGCTTTTTTTTTTATTCCACACCCCAGTACCCTAAAAGCAGTTAGGGTTATTTTTTCAGAGGGGGGATTGTGACAGTTCAGGCAAGCTCCATAGACCCTCCTCCCCTTCTATTTATTTATTTATTTATTTATTTATTTATTTATTTATTTATTTATTTATTTATTTATTTATATGTGTGTACAGTGCACATGCACCAGGGCCTCTTGCTGTTGCAAAGGAATACCAGGTACTTGGGCAATTTTTTTTTTTGCATCAGGCTTATGTGGGTGGCTTGGAAATTGAACCCTGGGCAAGCAGGCTTTGCAAGCAAACATCTTTAGCTGCTGAGCCATCTTCCCAGCCCTTATATTTAATTTTTACTTTTGGGTATATGTGTATGTAATGTGTGTGTGGTGCAGTGTGTGCAGGTGCCTGAGCCCCTGAGGCCTCCTGTGAAAGGGCACTCGCCTGAGGTGGCCAGAACAGAATGTTGGGTGCCTGGTTCCATCACTCTTCTGTGCACCTAAGTGTCTTGCTGAAGTTAGCTGCTTTTCTCCAGCCTCTGTGAGTCCCTGGTTACAGGCACACATTATTTATGTTTCTGGGGAGATTTGAACTTGGGTGGTTTCAGCCCCCCCCCCAAGGCCCTCCTGCTTGCTCAGGAAGCTTACTTGACTGCTGAGCCATCTCTCCAGCCCAGTGTTGCAGGAAAACTGTTTCCTCCTTAATAGGTCTTTTCTCAAAGCCAACAAAGGTTTGGAGGCTCCAGAAATGAAGCAGCAAACTTTCTTCTTTAGCTGCAAGCAAACGATCCCTTCGAGAAGAGAGGACTCCAGAGCTGGGGGTCCCTTGGAGTGGGATCAGGGACTGGTTCTTATAGGGTTTGGACCTCCCTCCTCCCCTCCTGATGTGGTAAATAGGAATAGGGGCTTAGCTCATCTGCATCCCCAAATGCATAAGGCAGTATCCTTTAAAACAGCTGGGACGATTTAACTTTCCCCCTTTCTTTTGTCTATTAATGGTCAAGAAAAAACTGACAGGCTGGGTTCTGAGTGCCTGCACTCCTATTCCCCTGCACCAGCAATCCCCCAGACCTGTCCCTATCTGCCTAAGACCCTGTAAGCTTAAGAGTGTTTTACACGCATGCACCTGGTCAGATTTTGTTTTCTGATTTTCTTCTTGATGTATAAGAATCAGAGGACATTTCCCTTCTTTCATCTTTATATTTTGTCAGATAGGAGATAGAATTCAGGACCACGTACATGATAGGAAAGGACTCTACCTCTGAGCCACGCCCCCAGCCCCTCACTGTGGATTCTAGACAAGTGCTTTGAGACCCTTGTCCCATAACTCCAGGTTTTTTTAAAGTTTATTTTATTTGCAAGCAGAGAGAGACAAAGAGACAGTTGGGTGCACCAGGGCTTCTAGCTTCTTCAAACGAGCTCCAAACATACGCACTACTTAGTGTTTCTGGCTTTAGGTGAGTACCAGGAAATCAAACCCAGGTCTTTAGGCTTTGCAGGCAAGTGCCTTAACTGCTGAGGCTTCTCTCCATCCCCCCCAGATTTTGTTTTTAAATTAGAAAATAAATCAGGGCAAAGTTAATTTAAAGTGAGAGTAAAAGAGTCAGAGGGTAACAGACTCATCATGAGAGGAGAGGATCCAGAAACTAGAATCTCCAGTTGTTGTTTTTAATGTTTTTGCTTGAGTTGCAAGCAGAGAGAGAAGACAGGCAGGGAGAATGGGAACTCCAGGGCCTCGAGCAGCTGCTAAGGAACTCCAGATGCAGGTGCCCTTTGTCCATCAGGCTTTCAATTGGTACTGGGGAAATCAAACCCCGGTCTACAGGATCTGCAGGTGAGCACCTTAACTGCCCAGCCATCTCTCCAGCCCTCCAGTTGTTTCTTTTTTTTAAAACAAATATTTTGTTTGTGAGGAGAGACCAGATGCATTCCCAGCTTTTTTTTTTTTTTAAAGGGGCCTAGCTGTGTTGCTCAGGGTGTCCTTGCACCACTATGTAGCCAGGGAAGGTCTTGAATCCTTTGTCTCAGAATGTTGGAAAAGCTCTTGGGGAAGTTTTACTACCTCCCAGGGTGGTACTACAGCTGGAAGGAGTTTTTGTATTGGTGCTTTACCTCACTGAATTTTACATTTTTCTGTGGTCAGATTGTCTTATTCCAGCTTTGGAACAATAAAATCCCCTCTCAGCCAATGACATATCTGCAATCCATCACCACACAGTTGTCCACCCCAGAAAGCGCAGGGGTTCACAGACGCAAAGGGACAATGGGACAAGCAAGGGTGGCTCACTGGAGTCATGACAACCCCAAGGTGTGACAATCAGTCTCTCACAGCACCATCTACTATGTATCTTTTCTGGTAAAATTCACACAACACAAAATGAATCGCTTAAAGCATACTGTTTGGTCAGTGGCGTTTATATATCGTTATGTTCTTTACGGAGTGCAAGACATTCTCATTATCCCAAAAGGAAGAGGCAATGAGTCTGTTCTCACCCCTACTTCAGCCCTGGCAGCCACCGGTCAGCTTTGTGTCTCAGTAGATTCATCTCGTGATGGTTCCATGTGAATGGAATTGTCTGACATCTGGCTTCTTGGGTTCACCTCCTTTCAGCTAGCATAGTGTGTCAAGGTCCAGCGTGTGAACCTCTGTCACAATGTCATTCCTTCCCTGTATGGATGCACCACACTTTTGTTTAGTCAGTCATCAACTGGCGTTTATTTGGGTGGCCTCCATGCTTGGGCCAGTAGGGCACTATGAATAGCTAGTACTTGTGTTTGCTTTTATTTTTTAAAAAATATTTTATTCATTTTCAAGCAGGGAGAGAGAGAGAGAGAGAGAGAGAGAGAGAGAGAGAGAGAGAGAGAGAGAGAGAGAGAGAGAAGCATCAGGGCCACCCTCTTGTGGGTCTGGCTTATGTGGGTCCTAGGAAATTGAACCTGGGTTCTTAGGCTCTGGAGGCAAGTGCCTTAACCGCTGAGCCATCTCTCCAGCCCATTGTGTTCGCTTTTAAAATACCAGCATGGTGCTGGGGATCGAACCAGGGTCTTACACAGAGCTGTAACAGGAGAGCTGGGGTTCCCAGAAAGTTGGGCTTTCCAGCTAATTTTAATGTACCTTAAAACTTAAGTGTGCCTGGATTCTTGTTTTATAAAATTAAAGAACTGAAATTATAGACTACCAGAGGGTAAAGAATTGGGGGAGACTTTATTTAAAGAGAAAGGAGAAGTTACAGAGATCTCTAGCCACTATTGAGGAGAGAGCATGTAGGGGAGGTTTCAGCGACATGTCTATAAAAATCTGTGCTGGCCAGCCCAGCAAGGGAAAAAGAAGATCATAAGAACAAAAAGGTTTACATGGGAAAGAACCATGAACCCCCTCGCAAGCACAACCCACTCTGGCTGTGGTGAGGGAGCCTTACCTACCTGGAGCTTCAGATGTCTCTCTGCTGGGCAATCATGAGGGAAAAGAGACAAAGTTCCTTTACCTGGTGACTATACCCCTGGGCCAGGTAAGGTGGAGAGACGGCTGGTTGGTCTATCTTTGACCATCAGTTTGAGGATTAGGTTTGCACTCTAGTAAGAGATACCTCCCACTTAAGGGGAGGGCTCAGGTAAGTGGAACCTGTCTGAAAGTACAAGTTCAAAAGACACTCCTGGTTACCTTTGGGTTCCAGTCACCCTAACCTGTCACAGAGCTCCATCTCCAGCCCTTTTTGCTTGTTTTTTTTTTGACAGGGTCTCTCTATATAGCCCAGGCTGGCCTCAAACTCTTAATCCTCCGGCCTCAGCCTTCTGAGTAGCTGTAATCATAGGTGTGTGCTACTATCCCTGGCTTGGTTCATCCTGCAGTGAAATCTTCCCCCCACATGTAGAATTCATTTTTGCCCATGATAGGAGGTAAGAAATAGGACTTCGTTTCTTCTAGAGCTCCCGATGACGTGGATCATAGCAGCTACTTCTGACATTGACTTTGTCCTCTCCTTATCACATAATGCTGTGTATCCTTGGAGAAGCTACTTAACATCTATCTCGGTCTCTTAGTTTCCTCACATGTGACCTTGAATGTAGTTTATGGGGTTGTTGATAGCTGTTTGTAGTTTTATAGGAAATAGTAGGATGGAGCCATTAGTGTGGATGACATTTACATGAGGTAGTACCTGTGAAGAACGAAGGGGCAGCCCTGGCCCATAGAAATTTTGGTGAGTTTCCAGTCTTGCTGTTAGCAATCCTGAAAGCGTGTGTGTGAAAGGATCTCTCCGGAGCTGTACCTTACTCTATGGTCGGTTATCTCTTTTAATTTCCAACGAGCATTCCTTCATATTCTGTTTTAATATCCACCAAAGTGAGCCTTCCTTCATTGTTCTTAAAAAATTATTTTCTGAGTTCATCTTAGTCATTTGGATTTTTTCCAGTTGAATTTCATCAGATTCTTCTCTCTAAATCCTGCTGGGATTTTTATTGGAGTTACAGTTATAGATTAATTTAGGGGGGATTGAAATATTTTTATTATCAAGGCTTTCTATGCTATAACACGTCTCTCCATTTATTAAGTTCTTATTTTATATCCCACAGTACATTTTTATAGATTTTAAAAATTCAGATGCTGTAAACTCCTTTTGTTTTTTTTCCCCCTGGATAGTTTATATTTTTGTTGCTATGGTGAATAGAATACCCTCCAACCCTCATATTTAACTAGTTACCATTTGTACAGAGGACAACAATGGGTCTCAGTTCTAATTTTGTTGTTTGCTTTCTTATTTATTTATTTTTTGGGGGGAATCATATCAGCTTGAAATAATGACTTTCTTTTCTTTTTCTTCATTCAATCATTGTATCTATTTTTTCTTGACATATTGCACAGGCTAAGATGCTCAGAAAGATACTGGAAAGCAGATGATGGCTGGTATGAGAGAGGGGAGAGCTATGAGTGGCAGGGAGGTGTTTCCAAGTGTGAGCAGGAGCTTGTGGGAAGAAAGATAGCGTGTCAAAGGAAAGGCTGAAAGGAAGGAGAATCGAGGTCTGTGCAAGTGGTGGGCAGTGATTGGTAGTGTCTGAACATCAGCCTTATGCGGCCAGGGTGTATTTTAAATCTATTTATTTATTTATTTGCAAGCAGAGAGGGAGAGATAGAAGAGAGCCAGACAGAGAGAATGGGCATGCCAGGGCCTCCAGCCACTGCAAATGAACTCCAGATGCATGCTCTACTTTGTGCATATGGCTTTACATGGGCACTGGGGAATGGAACTTGGGTCACTGGGCTTTGTAGGCAAACACCTTTGCCACCACTGAGCCATCTCTCTGGCCCCAGTTGTATTTTAGAACCATTTTTCAGGCAGTGGTGTAGGACCCATCTCAAGGAGGGAAGTGAAACCCAGACAGGATGTCTGGTTAAATCCTTAAAATCTCCAAGTGAGAGAGGCAGCGAGGGCAGGAATGGTATAGGAGGGTGACAGAGATACTCCCTCTTCTCTTCAGACCAGCATGAGGTCCTGATTCCCCAGGACCTACATAAACCCAGATGCTCAAAGTGGACCGTGCATCTGGAGTTCGTTTGCAGTGGCTGGAGGCCCTGGAATGTTATACTCTCTTTCTCTCTCTGCTTGCAGATAAATAATTAAAAAAAAAAAAGAACCCAAGTCCTGGTGATGTGAACTCTCACTGGATCCCATTCCAAGCCTCACTTAGATTCCTCTGGCTTTCCTCTGGGTCTCCCTGACCCCTTGTCTTAATTCTCATAAGGATAGAAGCAAATGGGTAGACTCGAATTTTCTTCTCTTTTCTAAAAAATATTTATTTGTAGGCAGAGAGAGAATGAAAGAGAGGGAGAGAGACAGAATGGGTGCACCAGGGCCTCTTGCTACTGCAAACAAATTCCAAATCCATGTGCGATTTGTGCATCTGGTTTATGTAGGTCCTGGGGAATCGAACCCGGGCCATCAGGCTTTGTAAGCAATCACCTTTATCCACTGAGCCATCACTCTAGCCCAAGGGAAGGCCACTCCTGAAGCCCTTGAAAGGGATTGAAGTCGCTCTTATGGGACTGGGTTAATTTTGTGGCGGACATCTCTGTTAGGGTTGGCATTTTGGGTTGGCAGGAAGTCTGGGGTATTTTTGGCTTGATTTTTGTGTACTTGCATTTGCTAGGAGTAAAGCCTATTAGAAAGCAGCATGGAGGGAGCGTTTTAATTAACAGAGCTGCTCTGAACATTAGCTGCCACAACTTTGCTCAATGCTAAGGATGAGAGCAGTTTACCATCAGGGGAAGAAAGCAATGAAGGAAATAGATGAGATGAGGCAATATTGGGAGTTTTATGAAGTCTACGCATTTCCTTGTGGCTTCCCAGGGATGGCTTTTCCGCTGGCTGTCACCCATGCATGAATTATCCCCTCCACCTGGGAGGACAGAGAGGCTGGCAAGACGTACACCCATGCACAGGCACGGGCACTCGCCTGCCTCATAATTCTTTCTTATGCTGCTGAAGTGGAGAGGGCTGTGATGGCAAAGAGAGACGTGACCCTTGTGATGTCTTCAGAAAAAAAGCAAACCCTTGGGGCAGAGAAGGAAAGAGGAAGGCTAAGGAATAAATAGCCAAGAGGATGCTATTTACATACCGAAGGAAGGCCTCTGAGACTCAGCTCGGGGGCCTTGATGTCAGGAATAACTTCTTGATGGAAATAAAGAGACTAGCTGCAGACCCACGTCGCCCGCCCCGAGATGGTGTCAGCTCTGCCTCTGCTTTGTTTCCAGACAGATTCCAGCACAGCCCTGGGGAGGCGGGGCTGCCCTAAGCAATGGTGAGGTAGGGCTGAGGGGCGAGTCCAGTGGTCCCCATGACGGCTCAATTATGTTGGCTGTGAAGAGATTAATTAGAATTGAATGTTCTATTGATGTAAAACCGCCTTTTGCACCTGCTGTTGGCATCCTCATTACTGGTTTTCCATTACAGGGGGATTATATGATGCAATGAAATAAAGTTTATGCTTCCTGGGGGATACTCTTAAAACGGGTTTACTGTACTTAAACTGGTGGTGAAGGAGGTTACCTGGGAGAAATGCGATTTAATCTCTCTGTCTCTCTCTTTCTCTCTCTCTCCTTTTTCTGGAACAAGAGAGTCTGTCTCCTTCTGGAAACTGTAAGGGTAGACACGTTCATGTCCACTGGCCAGGATACAAGTTCTTAGGAAGGTTCCAGCCCACCTGGCTCACAGTAGGATGATGAACTTCAAGAAATCATCAACGCCTCACAATCAAACGCAGCACATGGCTTTGGGTTGCATGGAACTTATCCCCCCTTGAGGGTCAAGTGTTAGACGTTTGAGTCCCAGTGTGGAGATGTTGAGAGGTACTGGGACCTTTAAGAGGTGGGTCCTAGTGGGAGCCCATTAGGTCATTGGGTGCAGCGCCCTTGGAAGCCCTTGGTAGGAATTCAAGTAGCTCTTTCGGGCCTTGGTTATTTCTCTTAAGAGAGCTGTTCTATTTGGCCCCTGCGCACTCTAGTTTCTGTCTCACCGTGTGATCTGTTCCTCTGCAGGCACGCCATCCATCAGGACGTGGTGGAGACAAGGGGACTCCTGCCAGAGGCCAAACAGTTAGGGCTGCTCAATTTCAGACTTCCAGCTTCCAAAACTGTGGGGTGTATAAGGTAGCAAGCTTTGTGTATTTTGTAATAGCAACAGAAAATAGACTACTACACATTAATATACACTCTGGACTACATGAGGTGCTGTCTCAAAGAACAAGAAGGAGGAAAAGAGAAGGAGCTATAACAGCCACCGCTTAGACCCAGCGGTGGAATCTCTCCAGCACCCTCAGGAGTCCTGTGTGGCGTCTCCCAATCTTAACAGCCCCCATCCCTGCAAAACAACCTTCGCCTGACCTTTCTCACTTGTTATGAGACAAGGACTCCATATATATCCCAAGCTGGCCTTGAACTCATGATTCTCAGCTGCTTGAGTACTGGGGTCACAGGTGTGCACAGCCACTCCAGGTGCACACCTGACTTATGGACATCTGTTCTCTCCTTCTGTCTTGGTGCTTTGATCATCTGAGTGTACCTTCCTAGACACAAATGTTGTCTTGTCATTTTAAAAAATATTTTATTTATTTATTAGAGGAGAGAGAGAGAGAGAGAGAGAGAGAGAGAGAGAGAGAGAGAGAGAGAGAGAGAGAGAGAGAGAGAATGGGCACAACAGGGCCTCCAGCCGCTGCAAATGAACTTCAGACACATGCGCCCTCTTGTGCATCTGGCACTGGGGAATTGAACTCAGGTCCTTCTGCATTGCAGGCAAATGCCTTAACTGCTAAGCCATCTCTTCAGCCCCGTCTTGTCATTTTAACAAGCTTTGACAGGTCACTTGAGTCTCTACATTGCAGGCCCTCCCTCCTTCCCTTTCTTTTCCTCACAACTGACCTGTTGAAGATCCAGAAGCTTCTGACCAGCCGTTTCCACTGTCTGGATTCCGTGGCTGACATACTTGAGGCGAGTCCAGATGTTCCTCTGAATTTCCTGCATGTTGGCAGCTGGACCCAGAGGTTGGATCAGACTCAGGTTCCCTCCTTTTGTCAGGAGCATGGAGTTGGGTGCTCTCGCCCGAGGCCACTGAGTGGACAGGAACAGCCACTGAGTGGTGGTCAGCTGTTCTTCTGCGGATGAGAAGCATAACAGAAAGAAGGCGGATGGAAAATAGATGGTTTCAGAGATAGAGATAGATAGACTGATCAATATATCTATAGATAGATAGATAGATAGATGATAGATAGATAGATGATAGATAGATGATAGATAGATAGATAGATAGATAGATAGATAGATAGATAGATAGATGACAGATAGATAGATAGATAGATAGATGATAGATAGATAGATAGATAGATAGACAGATGATAGATAGATAGATAGATAGATAGATAGATAGATAGATAGATAGATAGATAGATAGATGATAGATCAATAGATAGATCGATGATAGGATTCTTCCACCTGCCTATCATTGTATCAAACAGTTAGGGCTTGTTTGACCATTGGTCAAGTGCATAGTTCACCTGCAAAAGACAAGATAAAAGCTTTGATTCTTTATTTATCTGCTTTCTTCCTTTTTCTTTTTTTGAGATAGGATCTCCTTACATAGCCCAAACTTGCCTTGAATTCATGATTCTCCTGCCTCCACACCCGGAGTTCTGGGATTTTAGGTGTGAGTCACCACACCCCAACTACTTGGATAGTTTTAAGAGATTTTAATTTGTTCTTCATCCTCAGAGAGGTTACAGTGTTTTAAGAATGAAAAGCTGAGACATATTTGATGGGGTTAAATCCATCACAATTCTAATCTTTATTGAGGTATAAATGGTTCTCAATTTGGCTTTTGGAGCCTCTGGCAGATGGTCCTCATGGTCTTTTGACTTGACCTTAGAGTTTCTGCTAGTAACGTAGAAACCTTTCTTAACTGGCTGGAAAGATGCTCCAGGCTCACCTTATACATTGACTGTTTCAGCCCTACAATTGCTCATTTCTGTAAAGAAGTCTTGATTCTATTGTATTGGAGAATCTATCTATCTATCTGCCTATCTATCTATATTTATCTATCTATCCATCCATCTATCTGTTGCAGTCACCCTCACGTTGCTGGGACAAAACACCCAACTAAAAGCATCTGGTGGGAGGAAAGTTGTTGATTTTGGCTCACAGCCTCGAGGAGAAGCTTCATGATGGCAGGGGAAAGCTTGGCATGAGCAGAGGCTGGGCATCGCCTCTGCCCCAGCAGGTAGGCAACAACAGCAAGACAGTGAGCCAAGCTAGGGCTAATTAACCTCAAGGCCCAACCCCAGTGACGCACCTCCTCCAGCAAGACTCCACCTCCCTGGTTGCCATCAGCTGGGGAGCATTCAGAATACATGAATTTATGGGGGACACCTAATTCAAACCATCTATCCTCTCCTTTTCTCAAAAATGATAAAATGCCCAGACAAGACAGTGACTGTGAGAATGCAAATGACATATCTGATAAAAGATTGAAATATGGAATATCCAAATTAAAAAAAAAGACACGAGCTATCAGGGCACAAAAGGTCTTGGAAGAAACTTAGATGGATATTGTTAAGTGGAAGGAGCTAGTCTGGAAAGGCTGCAAGAGTATGATCCCAACTATGTGGAATTCTTTCACCCCAGCACTTGGGAGGCAGAGGTAAGAGGATCGCCATGAGTTCAAGGCCACCCTGAGACTACATAGTGAATTCCAGGTCAGCCGGGGCTAGAGGGAGACCCTACCTGGAAAAAAAAAAAGGAATTCTGGAAAAGACAAAACCACAGAGACAGAGGAAAGACCAGGGGCTGTGTGGGCAGAGCAAGGAGGAAGTTCAGGGTGAACACACTGTTCTGAACAATACTGAGGGGGGGGGACAGGCGTCCTTATCTGTCAAAATCCGTACAAAGTATGAATCTCAATGTAAACTATGGGCTTTGGCTGATGCTGGTCAACGCTGGCATATGTACCATACTGAGGTGGGGATTGATGGTGAGAGGCTGTGTGTCTGTGGGAGGGAGGTATATGGGAACTGGACTTTTCACTTAAAACTGCTCTGAAAGCTACATTCAATTACGTTTTTGGACTGTAGTGTGTGGGTGGTGGTGGTGGTGGTGGTGGTGGTGTGTGTGTGTGTGTGTGTGTGTGTGTGTGTGTGGTGGTAGTGGTGGTGGTGTGTGTGTGGTGTGGTGGTGGTGGTATGTGTGGTGTGTGTGTGGTGATGGTGGTGTGTGTGTGTTTGTGTGTGCGTTTGTGTGTGTGGTGTTTGCTCATGTATACGCACTCTTAGGCATGTAGAAGCCAGAGGAGAACATCCAAGGGCCTTCCTTTATCACTCCTCCCAGCATTCTCTCTGGATGCAGACTTGTGGTTTTTGTGAGTCCTGGTGACTCTCCCATCTTATCCCACAGACATGTGCGGCCATTCTTGGCTGTTGACACGGGCCCTGGAGAACTGCATTCAAGTGGCCTCAGGCCCTCTCAGCCCTCAGTCTTGGAGCAAGAAGTTTATCCACTGAGCCATCTCTCCAGCCTATCAATTACATTTCACAAACCTGTAATCCCAGCACTTGGGAGGAAGAGGAAGGAGGACCAGGAGTTCAAGGTCATCCTCAGCTACATACTGAGTCTGAGGTCAGCCTGGGCTACATAGATCCTGTCTAAAAAGTGAAAAAAAAAGCCTAATGAACATAAATTGATTTTTCCGTTTCAAATTCTTTCTTGTTCCTTGTATTAGTCGACCTTCTCATCACTGTCACCAAACAAGTAACTGAAGGGGAGGAAGGGTTTATGGCAGCTCGTGGTTTCACTTGGCTCTATTGATTCTTGGCCAAGCTTGGAAACCCAGCAGGAGGAGGCTGATGGCCTTGTGGCAGACAGGAAGTGAGGCACAGCCTTCAAAGTCATGTTCCCATGGACCTTACAAACAGCGCTTCCTCCCAAGGTTTCCAGAACCTCCCAAGATAGCACCACTGAGGAGGGAGACATTACAGATCCAAACCAAAACACACCCAAATTTCTTCTCATCCTGGTTCTCAAGGACATAAAAGATGACAGAATTAGAATATCCAACAAACACTAACTTCCTTTATCCTGTATTACTCAGACAGTAGTCAGCTTAAAACATGGATGCCACCTCAACGTCACCCTGGCAAACAGTTCAATTCGGTCCCATCTGGCTTCCTAATTCTCCTATTCCTCAATTTAGAAATAGCTATAGGATACGTATATTGTCAGAGCAAACTCTACATCTCATACGCTTTCCTTTTTAATCATATGCCCTTAACTCTGTGCGTATGTATTTAACGTTTGCCTCCTCAGGCGGATGTGTTTCTGGCCCTTGTGGCTCTCTGAAATTCATTCTCTTGACAAATTCCTCAGGAAGGACTGATAGAACCCCTCTCCCCAAAATTCATGCCATAGGGAAGAGTTTATTCATAGCCTTCAAAGACCTGAAAGCCACACTCCCTGGATATAAGCTATAAGATCCCTGCTTGTGTTTTAGTGTCTTGAGTTTTTCAGGTATTAAATTACTCGATCTTCACCTGGCACAATGAACAAAAGTTGACGAGAATCCAATTTTCAATCTCTCATTGATCATATGCTAGTTTTACTTTGATACCCAAAGACTTTTTTCTTTATGACGCCATCATTTTACTAACATTACGCCTTGGTGTTGGTCATTCCAGGTCAATATTTTTGGGGTACATGGTGTGATCTTTTAATACATAGTTGCAAAACTTTTGGCTACTATTATTATTGTCTCTAAAAGGGTTTCTTGATCTCTCCCTTGCTTTGTTTTTTTTTTTTTTCCTTTAGGGAATTCTCTTCTCAGTGTGTCGAGTCTCTTTGACCTAGCTTCAAGACTTGTCACTTTCTCTTTAATCTTTTGAGTCATGTTCTATTCTTTGATATTTTCTTTTTTTCCACATTTCCATTCCCTCCGTGTTCTATTTCTTCTAAGGCATTATCTGTTGTGTTTATTTCTCCAGCTTAATTTCTGAAGGAAAAAAATTCTTTTAAGCCTATTCCGTCCCAAATTTGTCATTTCATTCCTGCAGTTTTCTACTTACAGATTCATACTGTCTCTTCATATCTTATATCATTTGCTAAATTTCATTGGGCTTGTTTTGAAACTAGGTTATAGCTTTTGTTTGTAGGCGTGTCTTTCTGGTGTGTTTTTTCATTGTCTGTGGGGGATGTGATTCAGCTCTTATTCTCTCTCTCTTTCCTTAAAATCACTTTGCATAGAGGCTGACCTGAGAGCCCTTCTCTGCTGTTCACTTGTCTAAAGGTGAAATTAATTTTTCTGAACTTTTAGAAAGAGGTTGAGTTCAAGAGAGCTTTTCTAACTTCACAAAGCATCCTTGGGTTTCCTTCAGTAAAAAAAAAAAAATATGGCAACTTGTTCTTTGAGATTCCTGGCTCTTAGAAAAAGGTCTCCTCTGCTACCTGGATCTGCTCTTTCTTTCCCCCATTATTCCTGCTCTGCATTTATTCACCCATCTGTTGTGGAACTCGAGATGGAACCTCGTTCCTCACACATGCCAGGCAAACACTCTGCCACTCAGCCCCACTCCAACCCTCCTCTTCCCATCTCAATTCTTCATTCAACAGATTCTTCTCAGAGCGCATGCCTGTCTGTCCATGCAGGAAGACCCGGCTGGTCAGTTTCAAGAGGGTCTAGAATGTTCTCTTCTCTTCAGATCTTTTTATGGATGCCCGTGGCACATAAGCCATCCTGGATTGAATAAGACCTCACTGTGGATATGTAGGCCTGGTGCTACAGGCCTAGAATCCTAGCTACTGTGGAGGCCGAGGCAGAGGGATCCCAAGTTCAAGGCCTGCCTGGGCTACAGAGTGAAGACAAGGTCAGCCGAGGCAACTGAGATCTTGTGTCAAGAGGAGGATGGCGACAAAGTCCAACGGTTGAGCCCTTGCTTAGCATGTGTGGGTCTGGGTTTAATCCCCAGTACAAAGAACAGCAGAACTCCCAGAAACCACCATGTTTCAGCCGCTATCCTCAAATACCTGTTACCTATTATTTGTTGTTTTTTTCAAGGTAGGATCTCACTCTAGCCCAGGCTGACCTTGAACTCACAGTGATGTTCCTACCTCTGCCTCCCGATCACTACCATTTTTGGTGGCTTCTGCCATTAGGGGTGACAAGCACCCTGTCTCTCCCTTTAGTCTCCCTCCTCCCGATACTAACACGTGTTTTTCAACTATTAATGCCACAGCCTTACTTGTTAATATATGCGCATTTTAGGGCTCACATTGCACTATAGGTTTTTTGCCTTTTGATGCTATTTCTGTTATATTGTTTTGTCTTTTGGAGGTAGAGTCTCACTCTGTAGTCCAGTCCGGTCTCAAACTCCTAATCCTCCGGTCTCAGCCCCCGAGTGCTGGAGTGTCAAGCGTGTTCCACTTTGCCCGACTGTTGCTGGTGTTTCCCATAGGTTGTTACCGAGTTGATCTGTTTCCATTAATGACACATTTAAAACTCTGCCCCTCCCTAGCAAAGCCCCCCAGAGAATACTGACACCCTACATCAGGAAAGAACTTAGGTCATCTCCCATGCAATATAAATGCAGTATTAAAACCAAACTAAGCTTGGTGTGGTGGCTCACACCTATAATCCCAGCACTCAGGAGGCTGAGGTAGGAGGATCACTGTGAGTTCAAAGGCAGCTACACAGTGAGTTCAAGGTCAGCTTTAAGATGGACCAGTGCTAGCCTAATATTTTAATGTTCTTTGGTGAGAAATCTTTTTAGACAAATGACATCCTCATGTTCCCTTGTCTACACCTTTAAATGACCCTGGGTGACAAGTGTTGTACCTCAGACATTGTCTTTCCTAAATGCTAGGCTTGTGTTCCAGAATTTAGCAATCATACCTTCTAATTTTCTGTTCTTTTTTGCTGGGTATGGAAGTGAGAATTTGTGGTCTATAGTTGCCAGAATATTCTCTGTGCCTCCCTGGTTCTTTGGGATTGTGAGTACGGACAGGTTGGGTCAAATGCAGCACTGGTTTGCTGATCCCCAGAGCACACAATCTAACCACTCCTGACATGACACCATTACAATCTGCCTTGCCTTTTAGGTGTCTGTCTGTCTGTCTGTCTGTTTAATGATGAGTTACTCACCTTGGCATCCTCCTATCTTGTCTCTAGAAGATTCTCAAAGGCCTTTTCTAGGTAACTTGTGTCTGAGTGGGTGGGGAATGGCCTGGGCACCAAGGATCCAGGCTTCACCACAGAGCCTATCCCCTGCTGGTACTTGGGTCTGGAGGTCATCTCAGCACTCCGGTAACCAGGACTGAGCTGGGTCCATGCCCTTGAATCTTGGGACAGGGTGTGAGTGCAGAACCAAGCATTGAAGTGGATTCACGTGAACCCAAGACATTGCTGCTAAGTGCAAGCAGACAGAAGACTCCATCTGTGGCAGGGTTAGGGGACAGAATGTGACAACCTCCATGCTGGGAATTTTATGATTGCCTTCATGCTACATGCGCTCTTTGCATGGTGTCAAAAGAGGAGATGTGGGCTGTCTTGTTTTTTTTAAAGCTAACTTTAAACACGACTGACAGCAAGATGTCTCTGGTATGAAAGCAGACAGGAAGGCGACCATCTCTCTGTTTCCATGGCTACAGACGGGACGCCACTGGGCAGTGCTCTGAACTCCGGGGCAGCTCTGGCTCTGCTTGCAGGAGAAGTTCCTGAGCTCAGGTGAACTCGGCAACAAAGCAACAATTGCTTGGCCCAGCTCCCGCCCCGACTGTCTTCTATTTTCAGAGACAGGGCTCCATTTTTCTAGGGGTCCAGATGTAGCCTTTTAGAATACTCCTGCACCCAGGTACCTGAGGACCCTGGAGATACCTCTCCTGCAAATCACCCACAGGTTGTATCATTGCTTCCGGAGCTTGCTAACTTGACATCTCTTCATTGGAGAATGGCTCAGCCAAGCTGAGAGGGGACCACTCAGGAGGGTGGCAGGCTTTTGGCCACTTGCTGAACATAGGACCGAAGGAGCTCATGGTAAATGTTGGCATTATCTGTTTGCAGTGCAAAAAAGTCCTAGGGCATCTGAGGAAGCAAACTTCATGGGTTGTCCAGTTTCTTCTTCATGGGGAACCTGCAGGGAAAGGCTGCTGGTGTCCCTCTCCGAGGCTGCAGATCAGGGGTGCCCTGGTCTTGGATGCCCCTGTAAGGCCACCTGAGGGATGGGCTACTCCAGGTTTTGTCTCTTTGGACGCATCTCCCTCAGGCTTTTGTTTGCAGTTGCAGCTGAACGATTCATAGCGCCAGGTGTTGTGTGGGCTCCAGGCACCATGTGAAAATACCACTTGCTCAGACCACGTGGAGCAGGGCAGTACCTGCCGCCAGTCTCCGTCTCTGAGGCGGCTGCCCACGCACTCTATGGCTCCCAGCAAACCTGGAGAGCAACCAACACTCTGCGTTTGGGAGAGTTTCAGTGTCTGTCCTCAGGCAGGCAGCAGCCCTGGTAGAGTCTGATGATGCCTTTGTTTTCCAGCTCTGAGGATGCATGGCTCCAAACTCCCCCCAAATAAGGTCTTTCTAGCCTGGCTTTGACATTGCCACACATGTGACCTCTATCTTTGTCACGTCCCAAGCCCATTCCATCACACACCTCACCTTTAAGGCACAACTTTACCCAAAGGCATGCTCCTACTGGCCATCTGATAAATATTTCTGGAATTTTCCAGTAGAAATATTTTTGTTCGGTTCAAAGCAATCCTTTCTCTTCAAAAATCTCCAAACCTGATTCTTAATACTATGCATTAAATTTAGAACAACATTCAAGTTTGCTATGAAAAAAAATGCTTTCAGCTAGCTCGGGAACTTAAAAGATACTTAAACCCCACTCCTTTCCTGCTATACAATGGAAAGGTCCTTGATCAGGGTGGGGAAATGTGTGTGTGTGTGTGTGTGTGTGTGTGTGTGTGTGTGTGTGTGTGTGAGAGAGAGAGAGAGAGAGAGAGAGAGAGAGAGCCCCAAAGTCTCTTACCACTGCAGAAGAACAAAAGAACTCTGGTGCATACACCACTTTGTGCATCTGGCTTAACATGGGTCATGGGTACTAAGGAATTGAACCCTGGTAGGCAGGCTTTGCAAGCAAGCACCTTTAACTGCTGAGCCATCTCCCCAGTTCCCAAACCCTCCTATTTCTGCCTCCTGAGTGAGTGTTGGGATTACAGACTGGAGTCATCATACCTTGCACTTGACCATGCCCTCTGGGCTGATGATGCTGGAGATGAGGTATTGCTCGCAAAAGCCCCACTGTCCCCCTCACACCTCACAGAAAGTAGATGCAGCTGAGCCCCCTATTGAAACTGAGGCACCACCAGCAGGTGCATTAAAGGCAGCTGAGTCCAGCCTTTCTGGGCTAAGCCAGACAGAGTCCTAGAGAATTAATGAGCTCTCCACATTAGAGAGCATTTAATAAGAAGTGCCACTTGTTTACGTTACATAGTCATTTCCTCGTGGTAAGTCACCTTAGTTAATGACTAAGAATATACAGCCAAACAAGAGAGGCAACCAAGCCAACTTGATTGAGTAGAGAGAACTGTTAGTAATGGGCTCATTCATTGCTGGGTACAGAGAGAAGATACACAGAGATTCTCCAGTGTTGAGATGCCTCAGCAGCTAAGGTGCTTGCCTGCAAAGCCCAACAATCTAGGTTCAATTCCCAGATGCACAAAGTGGTGCATACCTTTGGAGTTCCTTCACAATGACTGGAGGCACTGGCATGTCCTCTCTCTCTCTCTCTCTCTCTCTCTCTCTCTCTCTCTCTCTCTCTCTCTCTCTCTGCTTGCAAAAAATAAATAAAATATTTTTTAAAAAAGAAATACTCCACTTAACACGATGAATTTTAACAGAGACATTAAAAATCCATTGTCTGGGCTGGAGAGATGGCTCAGCGGTTAAGGCACTTGCCTCCAATGCCTAAGGCCCCAAGTTCAATTCCCCAGGACCCACATGGGCCAGGCTCACAAGGTGGTGGCCCTGGTTCTCTCTCTCTCTGCATGAAAATGAATAAATAAAATATTTTTTAAAATCCATTGTCTGTACCTGCGAGGGGAGATGTGCTTCTGCAAGCCAATTCCAACTGTCTCTGACTGACAGTGAAAAAGTCGACTTCAGCCTAGTCCCGCATGGCACGGACATTGAATGAAGGTGATCCAAGTTAAACATCTATTAATTATGAACGATATAGATCTGGGATCTTAAACTGTACCCCAAAGTTAAAAAGGAAAAGCACTTGTTAGATTGATCTCTGAATGATATATGCATTTAGACTGAGGGCGTATTTTGATTCACTGTTCCCTCCCCCTGCTATGGGCAGACCTGGAGAAGGGACCTCGGTCAATCTGCTGGAGAACGAGCAATCCCAGAGACCAGCACCAGGCAGTCCAGTGGTGGGTTTTTAAAATCAAAATGCACTGAGCTTGGGAGATAGCTCAGTGGATAAAGTACTTGCTGCTCAAGCCTGGGAACCCAAGTTCAGATTCCCAGACCCCACATACAAGCCTGGTAAACACAGCAGTGAATGACAATGAGAATGATAGCCCTTGTCTCAAACCACGTGGAGGGGAGGACCAGCACCTGATGTTGTCTTCTGACTACCCACCTGCACTGCGGCATGCACACATCCACACTCATGCACATAAACACACATCCACACATATGCACACACAGCAAAAAAGTGTTTAGAAAAGAGGCATGAAGCCTGGCGTGGTGTCACACACTTGGAATCCCAGCACTAGGGAGGCTGGAACGGGAAGACAGCAAGTTGAAGACCAGCCTGAGCTATGTAGCAGGTCCATATTTGGTCAGAAAGTAACTCCCACGTGCAGGCTGTGGGCCTGCCTAGAACCCCGGGTGTCAGTGCTAACCCAGGGGACTCACACAGGCATGCTGACATCAGGAGATTCCAAGGAAGGACACAAAGAGATCCTCCAACTCTTTGTAAACCCAAAGGCTGACAAGAAACTGGGGAAGATACAGGAAATGGAGAGAAGAGACCCAGAAGAAATAGTAATCCAATAAGGAGGCTAAGAAACATCTAGGCCAGAAGTGGTTCTGGGTCTCTTTCCCAGCCAAGGAATTTTCAGGAATCATGGACTCATAGCTCAGGTCCGAAACAAGGGTTCAAGAACCTGGGCTCCAATCCCATCAATAGCTAAACAGAGAGGATGAGGCCTCTGAAGGGAAGATCTTGACCATGTGTCCACAACGCCAATGCCTCGCAGGCAGCTAAGGAGGCAGCCATGTTCCCAGGGAAAAGCTGTCTATCTGGGTACACTCTGATCAGCATTGGCACTGGCCCATCTGACCTTGGGAAGCCTTGGGGTCATCATATTTCAGAGGTCATTACAGGGCCACATGCCTGAGGGAGAGAGAGGGCCCACCCTGAACTGGCTGACCTGGGGTTGTTCAGGCATACTGACCACAGCATTCTGGTGTCCATTATGCTCTCACACCTGTCACCCTTCATCCCCAGGGCAGAGTCCTTGTCCCCCTTTTGAACACAAGAAATAAGATCTGTAGGGTTAGAAGACATTCTGGAGACCACCCGGCTCCCAGCAACGTCAGGAGAGCCTCCTAGCCTGTCTTTCTCCCAGGGGCCTCCAGGAGCCAGAAAAGTAACCTCAATCAACCACTGTACAAGACTCTATTCCCCTCTGGGGAACAGTACTCAGTTGTTTTGCCTATTTTCTGGGCTTCTTTTTTTAAATATTTTATTTATTCATTTTCAAACAGAGAGAGAGAGAGAGAGAGAGAGAGAGAGAGAGAGAGAGAGAGAGCACCAGGGCCACCACCTTGTGGGTCTGGCTTATGTGGGTCCTGGGGAATTAAACCCAGGGCCTTAGGCACTGGAGGCAAGTGCCTTAACCCCTGAGCCATCTCTCCAGCCCTTTCTGGGCTTCTTGTGGCTTGATTTTTGAGATAGGGACTTGCCAAGTAGCCCCAGGATGGCCTAGAACTTAATGGGTAACAGGCTGGTCTGCAAGGTCTGATCTTTCCACCTAATCCACTTGAGTGCTGGGATTATAGACCTGTGCTACCAAGCCAAGGAGGTCATTTCATTATTTGTTTATGTATTTAATTTTTCTGTGACAGGGAACTAACCCAGGTCCTTCTGCATGCTAAGCAAGTGGGCCACGCCCCCAGCCCTCACTGTGATTCTAGACAAGTGCTCTACCTCTGAGCCACGCTCCCAGCCCTCACTGTGGGTTCTAGACAAGGGCTCTGCCTCTGAGCCACGCCCCCAGCCCCTCATTGGTGGATTCTAGACAAGGGCTCTACCTCTGAGCCACGCCCCCAGCCCTCGCTGGTGCCTTTCTTTCTTCTCATGGCAAAAACAGAACTAACAGTCATGTCAATGGGTTTTCAAACCCAGGGGGAGTCAGTCTGACTTCTATGCTCTGCCCTCTTCAACCTCAGGCCCTGCGCATGGGCAGCCATTCCCAAGGGCAGACAGGATGGCCGTGAAGGAGGTGCTGCTGTCCCAGAAGTGACATGGAACAAGGGGTGTGCCTGTGCCCCACAGTCAGTCCTCCCCCGCCCCCGAACCCCTGTTGCAGAGTGGTTTCTGAAACCTCCCCATCAGCTCCTCTGGGGCTTAAGGCATGAACTCCCAGCCATCCAGCAGACAGCGAGCGAGCAGAAGTGTCTTTGTACCTTAGTTGGGATGCAAAGAGACAAGTTTGCACTAATCTTGCGCTGGAAGCACACACATCAAAACCGCAGGCGCGTGTGCACACACAGGGCTTCACGCGGGGATTTGCAGGGCTTCTCCACCTCCCTCGCTGCGGAGACTGAGCCTGACTTTCACAAAAGGGCAAGAAGCCCTTGGCGAATGTCGGAGGAAAATCCATTGCACGTTGCTGCCAGGGGCCCAGGGCCCCTTCAGGGATTTCCCCCTGAGGCCCTCTGGAAACCACAAGGATGTCTGAGTGAGAAATGGAAAAATGTCGTGTGTGTCAAAGGCACACAGCATTGTTGATTCCTCGTGGTGTCTGCTGGAATATTAGATGCAAATAAGTGCTAATAAGTACAGTTGGAAAAGCTAATGGAAAACCCACTCTTCCCTGGGGGATCACAGCACGACACACAGATGGGAAGGCAGCTGAGATGACCTGACTAGCCCCACTCGTTGGTCACAGGGAGGCCTGTGTGGACTGGTCCTCGGGGAAATAGAGCCTGTATAGACTGTTCCATGGAGGTACTCCCTATCCAGAGCCTTCTCCCAGCTTGGAAGCTGAGCTCGGGATGAAAATTCCCTTTCTCCCAATTGGTCAGTGTGTGTGTGTGTGTGTGTGTGTGTGTGTGTGTGTGTGTGTGTGTGTGTGTGTACATGCGCACGTGCATGATTGTTGCATGCATTTACCTCTACAGTACAGGTATGTCACTGAAGAGGACCAAGTTGTTTGCTCTGGCGTCTCTGTAGACATGGAGCTCTCTGACAGCTGCCCAGACAAGCTGTGGCCAGGATCCTGGGGGAGGGGTGCAGGGTGCTGGAGATTGAGGGGCCAGGAAGCCAGAGAGACAGGGTCACTGCAGTCTAAGCTAATTAGAAGGCAGGTAGCCTTCCTTTCATTCACCCCTTGTCTTTGTTCTGGTCTTTTCTCCTTCTACTTCACTCTGACAGGATGGATAAGATTTCTATAGGCTCATTCTTCTCGACACATTAGTTCTTGTCCTGGGCATCCATCTCATGCAATCTGCACTTGACCGGGGTGACATACACTTAATCCTCTTCTCACAGGTAACAGGTGTGTAGCCCGAGGAGCAGGAATAGGTCAGAGTCTCTCACAGCCTTGAGCTCTGAGTTCTAAACAGGGAATCCTGGTAAGCAGACCCGTTTCATTTTGGAACGAGCATATCTGGGCCCAATCCTGGCTCTGCCACCCTCCAGATGCCAACATCTGGATGCCAACATTTTTTCACCTCGGTTTCTCCATCTGCTAAATGAGAATAATGCCCCATACTTCTTGTTGCAAAAACAAAAGGTGCGCTGGTACATGCACTTGTCGGGTTAGGAAGATTTGAGGTCAACCTGAGCTACCTAGCAAATTTGAGGCCAACCTGGGCGATATAGTGAGACCCTGTCTCAAAAACACAAACAAAACAAAAACAATGAAAGAAGGTCACCATAGTGTTGGCATGCTTCCGTTTATCTTGTTGCCTGCTCTGGTCTATTTTTGAATGCTCAGAGCTTACCAGGAGCATTACGGAGGCCCCTAAGGACAGGCCTGGCCAAAAATCACAGTGCTCCCGGGATGCGTTTGGGGGTGGCTCTGCTCTCCTAGCAGGGCTGCCTCACAGGTCCACCTCAGTCTCCAGCTTCAGCGTTCTTCTGGGTCATCTGGCTGGAGTCAGGCCAACCAACCAGCAGATCCAATGGAAGAAAGGCTCAAGAGCAGAGTCCATTCTGTTTTACTGAGGTGTCTGTGTAGGGTTTTGAACATTTGTGTTCCTTCAAGCTCACAAGGTGATTGATGGGCACAGTTTTTCCAAGTTCGGTGAGAGAGCTGGTCTTCCCCCTCCCACCTTGGCTTCCCCCCTGCTGGTCGGGGGCGCTACACCCACAGCCCGTGGCTCTGCGTCCCTCTTCTGTCCTCCTGCTGGGTGGCTGCGGACAGGTTACATCCCTGGGTGTGGATGGGGAGTTTTTGACTGGCCCAGCTCTCAGGCTGGTGGTGACTGCCAGGCACTTCAGAGATGAAGGTCTCAAGTGAGACCCTGGGTCACGGGGCACTCTTAGAAGCCCAGACATGTAGGGATGGATGCCCACAAGTGACAAGGCCTTGATGAAATTTCACGCGGGCTGTGGTCCGGGAACCTACCTGAATCTTCCTCAGTGTCAATCCTTTTGCAGATCCTGCGCGCCTCCCACAGTGTTGGGTCCTGAGCACAGGTCCCTGCCCAACTGGGGTCACAGCCTGCCCGCTGGCTTTTCCTGTCCTTTCCCCCAGGTCAGCGCCGGGTGGTCAGTGGCACCACTCAGGCCATGGCAGCTTTCTGGCAGAGGAGTGGAGCCAAGCGGCAGTCCAGTACCCGGGGATCCGGGAGCCCCGCGCGGCCCGTGCCAGGCCCGCCCCACCCCCGCAGCCGCCGGACCGCGCCCAGCGGCGGGCTCCCTCGGAGCGCGCGGCCAGCGGGGCCGCGGGAGCCGCAGAGCGCGCGTGGGCGCAGCGCCCGCGATCTCAGGAGCGAGTCCCCTTCCCGGCCGGGCCACCGCGGTCGCCTCTACCGACGCGGGGCGGGGCGCGGGCCGGGGGCGGGGCGCCGGGCGCCGGGCGGGCGCGGCGCTATTTCCAGCCTCGCCGGAGGCTTCGCTCACACTTCGCCAGGAGCCATCCCGGCGCGTGAGCCGGAGCCGGTGGCACTGCGGGGAGGGGACCCGACCCGGCGGCGGCGGCGGCGGCGGAGACGGAGGACGGACCTAGACCGGGGACCGGGGAGGGACACGCCACCGCGCCCTCTCCCGCGCACTCCACGCCGCTCGCCCACAGACCGCACCGGATTCCGCACCGGTAGGAAGAAGGCGCCGGGCCGCGCTGGGGCGGAGACCCTCCCGGGCGCCCCGGAGGAGGACTCGCCCGCCGCGGAGGACCTCCCGAACCTGGGCATCCCGTGGCCAGGTAAGTGGCGGCGCCCCGACCCCACCCGTGTTCCCGCCCGGCGCCCGCTGCCGGCTCCACGGGACTCCCCGAGGGGCCTTGGGGCGGGTCGGGGCCCGCAGTGCGCGCCAATCCCGCAACTCCAAGAAGGTGGGCGTCTCCAGCTGCAGGTGTCTAGGGTGCGGGGCGTGCGGGGCTTCAGTCCGGCGGTACTTTGGGGACCGGCCCCACGAGCGGGAACTTTAATTAGACTTTCGAGCCTGGATTTCGCTCGCCTCCGCGCCCGTGAACGGCCGCGCCTCGGGCTCTCTGGGTCCCCAAGGACCCTCCGCTCCTCCTCCCAGCGCTGGATGCTGGGTGCGGGGAGGCAGCTTCGGGCTCAGAGCCGCCGCGAGCGCACCCGAGGGCCGGTCGGGAGTGGCCCGGGGCGCCGAGGCTTTCTCGTGCGCTCAGAGATGGGACTTAGGGGCCAGTGGTGGCGGGCGGGGGCCAAAGGGGAAAGTTAGTGGCGACCTTGGCTTCCCACCCAGCGGTGAAAGGAGTCCTCCCGCGCTCTGTGGCGCGCACCCTCCTCCCGCAACTCTCTAGGGCCCGGCGGGTGTGTGTGCGTCAGTGATCGCTGGCAGGTATGTGTGCGCGCGGGTGTCCCCGAGAGCCTCGGGCCGCCCAGGTAAGGCGATGGAAGGATACGTTATGCCTCAGACGGAACCCAGCTCTGCTGGTGGCGGATGCGACTCCAGCTTCCCCGCACACTAGCTCAGGGCCAAGCGAAGATGCTCCTGTGGTCTGGTCAGTACCCAGGAGTGACTCTTAGACATGAAGTGACCTCCCTTCATCTCCCACGCTGGACTCCCGACAGCCAAACTTTAGTTTTGCATCTTGCTTCTTAGGCAGTGTGACCCTATCACGTCGCTGGGGAAGCTGCTCCTACGACCCCCCCCCCTTATGGGTCTGATGGCTTTCTGTCCTGTACCCTTCCCCCCACCTTACAGTTGGGTTGGATCCTGGGTTTGTCTCTGAGTCGCCTCCTAGCAGGACCCCAGAGCGTGATCGGTTCTACCAGGGAAAATGGGCTTCTGGAACTCTGTTTTGACCAGGCAACAGGACATGGGAGGGACATTTGCTCTCGAGGACGTGGTTGTGAGTGGGGTAGAGGGAAAGGGGACAGATTAACCCCTCCCTGTCTCTCTTCATGCTTATGACTATAAATCACTAATGCCACTTTTTCTGGGTTCACCTCTGAGTTCAACCTTGACTATGGATGGGCAGGAAAGGCTTCTCCCCAGATCTACCTTAGGGCAGAGCAACCTTTGGAGCAGAAATGACCTCTTTAAAATGTCCCCACCTCCTTGACCTCTCCTGGCTGTGTCCCTGTTCTAAAGCTAAGGGTGTCAGGCTAGAGAAAAGAGTGACAGTGGTCCTCGCTGAAGATTCGTTCTTCTTCTTCTTCTTCTTCTTCTTATTATTATTATTATTATTATTATTATTATTATTATTATTATTATTTTAGACATGGTCTCACTAAATAACCTGGGCTGGCTTTGAATTTATGACCTCAGTTTCTTGAGGGCTGGGATTACAGGTGTGCATCACCATGCTAAGTAGGAGATCCTGTCTGAAATCAACACATGGCACCATCTATGGACAGACAGGACCCAGGGACTGACTCTTTGGTGGGAGTGGAAGTGTGTTTATCCAGGCTTGATGGGACTTGCCTCTATGAAATGACCCACAAGAGGGATGACACTGAGATCCTGAAGAGCCTGAGAGGTGTTGTGCTCAGTAATCCAATAGTGTTTGACCACAGAACACCTCAAAGTCTCACCTCATCCCATCGCCTGACTCCATAGCCACAGGACATGCGAATGGCACAACTTATTTATCGAGCCAGAATCAGACTCTGCGAGGCTGAATTAACTTCCCTAGGTATTGATTTTTTTAAATAAAGACCCCAAATTTTAAAAGTCAAGGCTTTTAAAAAGCAAGGTCAAAGATTAATTATTTATAGAGACATCAATTGGAGGGGGCTCATTTATAAATTGCCTGAGTGAGCAAAATGAGATCTCTTTTTCCCTGGCTCCATCCAGGAGGGCTGGCTTGTTGGAGAATACTTTGTAACTCAGCCTTTTTTCATCTCGTAGCTGGAATATCACTTGGGAAATTTCATGTATATTTGCTGTGTTTCCATAATGAACATTTACTGATTACAGAGTATCAATGGAATTTCATTTTTTAAAAACATTTATTCAAATGTCTGTTTATGTAAGCTAATAAGTCTGAGAAACTTTAGGAACTGCTCCCCCACCCCAAGGTTGTCGGGTAAGTGTACTTGGCAAGCTCCACTCAGAATTCACCCTCTATTCACTTACAAAGAGGAAAGAGAGATTTCTCTGATTGAAAGTACCATGCTGGCTGCTTCCCTGCACTTTACTCTGACTTCGAGCCAGCCGTGGACTTTCTGTGGTTTTGCTGATGGAGGAGGGGTGAGTGCTTGGAGCTCTGGTTGCTGTTTGCTGACACATCTGTTGGAAAAAAGCTGCTCTGGCCAGGACAGTGCTGGTGGGGCAGATGGAGAAGGCATGGTCCAAATGACTCTCCCAGCTCTTACCTACTCCCTGAGATGGGGTCTCACACTCCCGTCTTGCCCCCACGTGCTTCTTGTAGCAAAGAGAAATTTTACCTCTCTGATTTCCTCGTGTGTGGCAGCTACACAGGGGGAAATGTGAAGATGGGGAGGGGTGGGAAAGTGGACAGAGGACAGTTGTGTGGCAATTACAGTCAGTAGGCACCAAAAACAAGTGTCCAGCCTTCCCGCCAATTAATTAGAAGGTGATGAGTTCTAAAGGAGATTTATATAACGCTGGCCCGACGAGGTCAATATGACGCCGCAGAGGGAGAGCCAAAAATATAATCCATAAGTAAGGATGGTGCCTGAGCGTATATGTGGACTCAGTGTTTTGGAACCCCAGGAAATTTGTTGAGGGTGTGCAGCTTGCGTCATGATAGTGAGTGACTGGAGAGCCCGGGAACTGTCTTCCTAGTCACTGTGACTCCAAAGCAGCTGTGTCCCCTCCCTCCTCGACCCACAGCTCTGATAACCTAGGGAAAGCTGCTTTATTCTGGGTGGCAGAGGATATGGGAAGACATCAGCTCATCACTTATCAGCTGAAGGATGGGTGGCCCTGAGGTCAGTAAATCACTGTGGCAGAGGATGAGACTTACAAAATCATGGGGGGGAAAAAAGTGTGCTCAACTTTTACTCTGTGCTCAACTACCTGTCATGGTGATCTTGGGCCATAGACTGCACCTGTGGAACTTGATCCTGGGAGGTCATACATTCACAAGTCCAGTGCCAGGTAGGCTGAGAAGAAGACGCAGGTCCTACCCCCCCACCTCACCCCCCACCCCATCCCATCAACCTTTCAGGAAGTCACAGAATATCTACACGCAGCTGCTCTCCCAGGACAGCAAGCAGGGTAGAGAAGTCTTGCTTCACCGCCCACTGGAAGACTGCATTTCTGGGGAGCTGGTGGCTGAGGGTATGGTAGCCTGGCTGGCTCTGATGAGTGACAGCTAGTTGCACAACACTGGAATTGTCAACATTGAAATCTGGAGCCAATGACTCTCCATACCACACTCCCAGGGCCAGCCTTGTTTCCGTCTCCTTCATTCTGCCCTCAGTGAGGGCTTATTACATATGGATTAGGTGTCTGTCACTGTGCCAGGCCTGGGAGACACAAGGTATGAAAAGTGAGTATGGTCTCTGCCCTTTTGGGACAGACTTCCCTGTCATTCATTTATCACTCACTAGTTTATTCTCTGCTGGTCACAGACATTAATTACAATAACAAATACCCGCGTGAGTTTAGGTTTGGCATAGATATGCAGGGAATGTCCAGGTTGTTTTCAAATTACCATACTGGGGATTGAACTCAGGGCCTTGCACATGCTAGGCAAGTGCTATACCATTGAGCTATGTCCCCAGCAGGAATATCCAGGCTGGTATGAGCCCTACAAGGGAGTGAGCTGACTTCAAGTGGGGTTTGGGAGTAGGAGGACTGAAGAGGTGATTCTTTGGCTGAGATCTGAAGGAGTTGCTGGAGAGAGGGAGGGTGAGATGGGAGGGATGGAGGGGGCTCCTCTCCCTGATCCAGGCACAGGCAAGAACCTGCACAGAGATCCCTGCTCAGTGAATGTGGAGGAATCCTGGAGTTCTAGCCATCAGCTATGGCAGATAAAGTAAAGTGTGGAGCAGAGGGAGCTGGAGACCTAGCCACATGGGATCTGGGACTTTATCTTACCCCCTGCAACAGAGTAGGGAGACCAGTGAACAGGGAGCTGCAGTAATCCTGAGAAAGATCATCTCAGTCCTAAAGATGAGGAGACTTACTTGAATCCCAAAAGAATTGATGCAGAAGGGGTACATGGTGAAGTGGTTGCTATGTGACTTGTGAGCTAACCCTAACCCTAGCCCTTTGGTTACCTGGGCCTTCCTATCCATTCCAGGACTGGGGGACGGGGGTGCAGGTGGTTGGGTGTGCAGCCCAGTCTCTGCATTACCCCCTGCCCAGGCCCACCTCCTTCTCACTGTCCTCTAAACCCAAGGACTTCACCGCCTTTCTTTCTGGATTCACTATAAAGCCCAGTATGAAGCCAGAAGTCAGTGACAGCCTTGCTCAGGGCTCTGTGGTGAGGCCTGGAGTTCAGAGGTAAGATCCTCCCGCTCCCCCACCTCTGTGCCGGACCAGACTTCCTCAGGACCAGCCTTCTCCAGGGCAGTGAAACAAGGCCATGGCCTCCAGCCTGCCCTGTCCCAAGCCCTCGCTGTCCCTGTGCTGGTCATGTGCTGGGATTAGATACACACCTTCCTCTGGATTAGGTGGTCCCAGGCCTGCTGCTCCTGCCTGGAGTTTATCCACTTAGCTTCCTAGTCCCTGAGTAATTCCTTCACCTGCCATGAACTTCATCTAACCTGGCAGTTGGCTGGCATCTGCCCCAGAAAAAATCTCTTTTGTGCATGTTCTTCCCCACCTGCCTCTGGGAGACATGCGGTGTCTGCTTCAGCCCCCTCTGAGGGGCTTAGAATAAGGCTCTGAGCTCCCTCACTCTCTCTGATGTCCCAGAACCTCCTATGGCTCTCTACTCAGGCCCCTGCTTCCCTGCAGACACCAGCTGTGTCCCCCAGGCTCTGTCTTCCAGAGCCAGGACGGGGGAAGCTGGCCTGTGAGTCACCCTGCTTCCTGGTGTGCCCATGCTGCTGGCTGTGGGCCCAGAGCTGCAGGCAACAGCCCAGGTCGCTGTCACCTTGTCCTCACTCTGCCTGGGCCAGTGCCAGCTACTCCCTGGCTGGGCCAGACTTGGGAATGAGAGCCATGACAGGCAAGGAGAAGCGCTAGGAGGTGCGGCCCTATTCTTTGGTCTCCCCCACTCCACCTGCTGGGGGCTCTTTGCCTGGGGGTGGGCACTTCCCAACATCATCTGTGACTGTAGTAGTTCAGTCAGACCCTCCGCTCACATCGGCCTGACCTTTCTCTGCTCTGACCACAGCCCTTGGACCTTGGGCCATGCCCATCACTGGGGAGGTGACCTAAACAAGCCCCTCTACCAACAGTCCTTGTTCCCGCTTAGATTGACTCATGCAAAGTCATTTCCACCTTTGAAGCTGCCTCTTTGGTTGGGGGAGGGGCTGACTCATCTGCCCAGTCTTGTGCACCGAGACCCTCCTTATCCCCGGTGGGGGACAGTGGGGGTGGCACTGGAGGGAGCGTCCTGACAGACACTGTGCAAGCCCCATATCTGACTCTGGGGAAGTTGTGTGCATACACACAGGTCACAGAGCTGGTACGGATGCCACTCTGTCTGACTGTGTCAGCCGTCAGGAGCTCAGCCTGGTGGAAGTCCATTGCTGGTTGGCAGGCCCAGAGAACTAAGCTATCAGTCTGTCTCCATTGGCAGGACCAGTGTGTGATGTAGACAGTCTGTGCGTGTTGGTGGGACCAGTGAGTGGTACCTGTGGTCTGTATACACTAGGGCCTGGGGATGGTACGTGCAGTCTGTCTATACTGGTTGAGCACTGGAACCTTTCATTCAGTCTGTCCACGCCACTCTCCAGAGCCTCGCACAGACTCAGAGAGCTCAGACTCTCTGCATCAGCAACTTTCCCTGTGCCTAAGCTCTGTCCAGGCCCCGGCTTTGCCTCAGACCTTGACCTGGTCTGTCCATCAGCCTTCGTCTCCAAGAGCGTGGGTGCTTGAGTCCAGTGGGCAATGCACTCAACCTACACTGGAGACAGGGTGTGAAGTATGTGGTCTGTCTGTCCTGGTCCAGCGCCCTGTCTACACGGCTTGACAGTGAGCTCAGCACACCATTCATGTAGTCTGTCTCCACAGGTCGGCACAGATGTGTCCCTGGAGCCATTCTATCTAAGCTGGTTGGGCCAGTGTGCACTGGTGAGCTCTGCATAAGGCCATCTGTGGGATGGGGGGAATGTCGCTAGCCTCTGGCTTGCTGCAGCCAGTGTCCTGGGTTCCTCTGGTCATCTTTGCCCTCTCCTGTGCCCAGCTCTCTTCCTTCCTCTCTACACATCAGAGTCGAATTTGAGTCCTACTTCCCAGGGGTCGTCCTCTCAGCCTTCCTGTGTCTGTGAGTTCCTGTGGCACAAGCTGGTGTGGGGCTGGAACAATGTGACACTGGATGTCCCCAAAGTGTCCCTTATCTGCTATCCATGGTCATCGCCTCCTCACCATCCCTCAAGGCAGCCACTCACACACCTCTTTTTCCAGAAAGTCATTTTGTGTAGATTACCTCCTTGGCATGCTTAGCAAATTGCATTTCTCTTGCTTGGGTCCATCTTGCCATTTCCTGCTTAGATTTTGGGCCTCATGAGGCTTGGCTTCATCTGCAAATCTAATTTCATGACCATTCATCCCGTGAAAGCACAATCTATGCCCATTATTTACCTCCTCCACTCCCTCTTCCTTGAATTAAAATGTCAACAGACAGCCATGATAACCACATCCACCCCTCACTCTACCCCAGGCAGCCACCTCTCGGTTGTTATTGTTATTATTATCCCCTGTGTAAAGCAGGTTGGTGAGGGGTATAACTGGCCAAGTGACCAAGACTTAGGGGATGTGTGGGGTTCTACCAGCCAGTCTCCCCTCAAATCCTTCCTTTTCTAGATAGTTTCCCAATGGTGTCTTTCTCCGGCAGTGATGTCTTCGCTGCATACATTTGAAAGCTTTTCACTCTAAGCATAGCGTGTATGCAGAAAACCCAGCAGGTCATACATGTGGAGCACAGTGACCTCAAGCCACACACGCCTGTATTCCCAGCACCAAAGCGGGAATCAAAACATGGCCAGCCACACGGCAGAGCTCTCTGGGACGCTTTTCAGTCTCTTCCACCACAGGAAACTGTTGTACTTACTGGTAATGGCGCACACAGGTCAGTCGTCCTTGCATTTGTTTTTTTTGGTTTTTCGAAGTAGGGTCTCACTCTAGCCCAGGCTGACCTGGAATTCACTCTGTAGTCTCAGGCTGGTCTTGAACTCACAGTGATCCTCCTACCTCTGCCTCCTGAGTGCTGGAATTAAAGATGTGCGCCACCATGCCGGGCTCATCCTTGCTTTTAAACTTGACAGACACGGATGGGGTCAGCACTGAGTTTGCGGGGTGTATTCATCTGGTCGCATCTTATCATTGTCCATTCATTCTTCTCGTCCTACGGGATTCCTATTATGGTTTCAGTGAATGTGCACCAAAGGTCCTTGTGTAACAGGCTTGGTCAGGGTGCTGTGAACCTCTAAGAGGTGAGGTGCTATGGGTTGCTGGGTATGTCCCCTCAAAGGGATTGTGGGACCCAGATGGTTTCCCCTCTTTCTCTGCTTCCTGTCATTGCCATGGAGCACCCACACCAGAATCCCAAAGCCATCAGGCCACCTGTCCTTAGATTTATGGGCTAAATAAACCCTTTCTCTTTATAAACTAATTGCCTCAGCTATTTTGTTGTAATGACACAAAGTTGACTCATACCATTCCATTGTATGGACGTACCTTAATTTATTTCTCCGTTGGCTGACATTTGGTTTTGTTAGAGTTCTTGACTGCTATGAATAATCCTGGGGGCGGAGCAGTAGAGAGCTTGCCTACATGAATCCATACATGAGAAGTATGGAGTGAGAAGAACACTGCTGAGCCCAGGAGTGTGACTGTCCTAAGAACTGTCAAACAGGTTCCTCCAATGGCTGTACAGCCAGGTGTGGGGGTCATACTTGGAATCCGTACACTTGGGTGACTAGGCAGGATGATGATGAATTTGAGGCTAGCCTGGGCTATATAGCAAGTTCCGGGCCAGTGTGGACTACCTAGTGAGATCCTCTGGTGCATGTGGTAGTACTCATGGTCTCTTCCTCCCCAGTCATGAGGGAGAGTTCCTGTTGCTGCACATAACTTCCAGCACTGTGTGGATTAACCATTGTGCAGCTATATAGAACTATCACACTACGGTTTTAATTTGATTTCTCAGATGACTAATATAGTTTCTTCTTTGCCAAAGATATTTTGAACCGGAAAACATTATTCAACAAATCTAAAAAGTTACCTCCACTCCCAAGTTGTAGGACTTTTAAGTGTCTTTTGGTACTTATGATTCTCTTTGCTGGGTGAGTTTGGATGGCCCTGCTGCAAGTTAAGAGACGCAATAAACATGTTTTTCTGGATGAGGCTGGGGAGATGACCAACTGCAGGAAACAGCTGGGGAGCTGGCCAAAGAGACAGACCTTGGGCCCCACACGAGCCCCAGAGTCACCAGAGAGCCTTTGTTCACGCATCCGTTTGAACCTCGTCTCCCTCATTCCCTTTCCCTTCACAGCACAATGAAGCTCGAGGCCACCCTGTGGGTCATGCTCACTGCTGTGTCCCAGTGCCTAGGACAGTTCTAACACAAAGTAGAACCCTAGGGCTGCCCATTGCCTTTCTTGATCTCTCCCACCCCAGCTGACCTGACAGGGATTTGTTAGTAAACCGGGTTACTCTGGTAAGGGTTTTGGAAGCCAGGTTCCCAGTTTCTAGAGAATGTCTGTGCTAGGGCTCTCTTCTAAATGACTGTCTGTCTCCAAAGCCAATGACTGACTCAGCAGCAGGCATACTACCAGCAGCCATACTCACCCCAGCACCCCAAAAACCGGCTATTAAAGAGCGTCCCTTAGCTGGGCCTGGTAGCACAGGC